>JASDQU010360426.1:0-11798 GCA_032191745.1 Picea mariana | reverse complement strand
GCCATTGTATCTTTTCTGTTCTTTTCTGAATATCAGTTTGCAGTAGATATTGTACAAGGTTAGAATTTACAAGGTGGCATGGGTTAACTCTTTGGGCATGAGGTGCAATGATAACAGGGAAATGTAAATCTTACCTGTGGGTGCCTTTGTAGAGGGAAATTTGTACCTTATCATGGATGCCATTTTTTCCTAGCCAATTCAAGGCCTTTCATTCTTAGCTTCATTACTTTTTATCTTTTTTCTTTTATGCTTCAAGGGAATATTTGAGGGACATTGTCCTGGCTTGGTGACCAAAGGTGACAATGTTATCCACAATCATTTCATGGAGATGAGAAGGTTGGCTTGTGATGAGACCCACTTTCTCTTGGCTATGCCACCAAGAGCCACTACCCTATTTTGGTGACCAAATAGATGGTAGTTTCATACCACTACATGACCATGGTCATAATAGGTCAGCTCATGATGAGACCTCCCATCCACCAACTAATACCTTGAGTTTTTATTTATCTTATGGTTTCTCTTTTATTACTGAAAATATTTTCACTGCTTTCTCAGGAATCTCTGGGCGAAGCATCTCAAAGGTTTCATTTTCATCTTTCAACTCATTCCAACTACTTTTAACCTTTGGTCCTTTATCCCCTTCTTCCCACAAGGCAAGGTACAACCCTTCCTAGTGTGGAAAATCCCAATGCCCGAACAAAGGTAGGGGGGAAATGAGAGGAATAAAGATGGAAAGTGGTAAGTATGGAGGGAGCGGACGATGAGCTGTCATAGTCTCACTCAGTGGCAACCCATCCTAAAGGGAGATCAACTTACTAGTGCATCATGCCACCCTTGAAGGCATGAACAATTTAAATAGAATAATTTCCATGAAAATGTTATGAAATGAAGGAGAATTCAATTCAATATATTTAAGTGTTTCAATAATCAGAGTGACACATACCATGATACCCAAACTCATTACCTCATGGAGAAAGACTTACTACTAATTCAAGACCAAGATGGTGGGATGGATATTGATGTTGCTGATAAATGGGTTGCACTGAAGAAAAGAGGGGATGGATATTGTTGTTTCTCAAGTCATCCAGCTCTCGGCACTCCATGTCTAGAACTATGTTGGTTGTGGAGCCTGATTATCTTCCTAATTCAGAGGTCTTTGTTTTTAGTCATGTTTATACCCCATGAATACTTTAGACCTTAGAATAATCTACATTCCTCCACGCGGGGGACTACAGAGGGGGGTTACCTCCTCTACGGGGTCTACAGGGTCCATCCCCTGGGCTGAGGGGTCTGGGGGCAAGAGGGCCCTCGGTGTGGGTTCGGGCGATAGCATTCCCCAATGGGGGTTCCGGGGTGAAGCCCCCAAAGGAAAAAATTCCTTGTAAATGTACATTGTAATTTCATTGTAAATATGGACTGTCCATTATAAGGTCACATATCTGACAGCAGAAGTTGTGTTAGGGTTTTTTTCCCTAGAAGGCAACCCTGTTTTATGAGGGCAATGTATTTCAGCTATGTATCATTGCGAATATTATATTTTGAGAGAGGAGACTATGAGAGATAGAAGATGAATTTACAACACGTTTGTTGTAGGTTGTATCCCTTCTTTTGCTGGATAATAATAAAGGAAGGACCTGGAAATTTCCTTGGTGGATGTAGCCCATAGTGGGTGAACCACATATATCTATGTCTCTATTGTATTGTGTATCTTCTGTGTTTTTTTTCCACATTTGTTTTATTTTATTGCTCTGTGATCCTCTTTTTCTAATAGACATGTGGGCCTCAAGACATGATATCCTTAGTTATCCCTAGGATAGGGGATAACATGGCTATTTAGACTATGAGGTCACATATCCTTGGCATGTCCCAACTACACATCCCTCTCACCATGTGAAACTTTGTTCGCATAGCCTCCTATAGTGCCCATTCTTCCTTCTTGTCTGCGAATAGTGTTGCAAGGTCTTTCCCCTGGGTGGGAAGTTCGATGATTCATGATATAAGGTATGTATAAATAGAAATTGTCCTATCTAGCCACATGTACCCCCCATGTACGCAATATAGAAGGAGTTTGACACAGGAATTTATTTCATTGTTGTGGTCAAAGTGGGGGATGTCAAACAAATTAAGGAGGCTTGCACGCTCCAGTCCTCTAGCCCATACCTTGACGACTTGTACGCTTTGTTGTATCTATGGATATATTTGTAGTTCCAAGTATTCATGAGGTGCAAGTAAAGGGAACTTCAACATGTGGATAATGTCATGGTTGACATATTTTAGCTTAGGAACCTTCCCTAGCATGTCTTCATCGATGATAACTTCCTCTGGAATTTTTGGTGTCACCATCCTATAATCTGGATTCATCTGTACTGTAACTGGTGGGGCATCATCCTTTATCGATGGTATGTAATAATGAGGAAACCTCGGCGGCTCTAATTAGGATGCACCTGGGGTTTCCTCAATATCTTCTTCGGCTGCGAGAGGTCTGGTGTGACTCCTTCTTGATATTGTTGTTATTGTTCCAATGGATTTGGGTGGCACCATCTCTATAGTTAGCTCAGCTCTGGTAGTTCTTAGCGCTTTATGTATCAATTTAGCTTCGTTCTATTGGTTCTCCTTGTAATTTCTAACTAACAATGAGCCGTGTTTGGCAAGCCTGATAGATGTTATGCCTTGTTTTCTAGTTTTGCACTCACCTTCGCACCTTCCCGCTTGTCTCCTCCGCCCATATCGTAACAGATATTGGCATTAATGGCACTTTATTTCCAAGTCCATTAGCTTATTTTCATTGTGTACTGCTACTCATTCATGTGTATTGGTGATGATTTTATTTTACTCCCTATCTTTATCGTAGCTTTATGACTGGGCCTTATGGCAACTGTATACGTTGTGATAAATGTTGATTTATGGTTTGTGCTTATCTATCTGTAACTATCTTTTCCATATTTTTCATACTTGAAAACTATCACGGCATGTGGTAGGGTGTCCTTACTACCGCATACTTGAAAATTTTTGCGTAAGTTTCCCTAGTTGGTGTAGTTTCCCCTGCTTGTGTAGTTTCCATTGTCAGTTTGTTTGTGCATGTTCTTTCTCCTTTTTTTTTGACTTCTTGTGTGGTTCTTTCTATTGTGAATCTTGACATCCCTCTTGGTATATTTTTAGCCGAATTCCATTCATTTTTCCTTTCAGTGGTACTCTATTAAGTGTTTCCAACTACACATCACCTACCTTTTCCACCCCTTGGATCACATATCATCCTAACCAGTGCATGCGGAACTTCCCTGGGTGTTGCATAAACTTTCTATCATATAGTAGTACCAAGTCGCCTACTTGAAATTATTTTTACTCAATGTGTCTATCATGCCATGCTTTTTCCCTTTATTTTTGCACATGTTGATGGAATCCTATGGAAAATATATCCTTCTCTAGTTGTACCAGTTGTGATAGTCATTCTTGTATTGCACCTGAGTCTGACAGATCTGTGATAGTTGTGATGCATAGGCTTGGTATAATAAATTCCATTGGCATTATTTCCTCATGTTCATATACCAACCTAAAAGGTGTTTTTCCTATTAACTTTCTATTGGTTTCCCTATATTCCAATAATACTGCAAGGATTCTTAAGTCCCAATCATCTCTTCCCACATTGCATATTTTTGTTATTTCATTCTCTAGGAATTTGTTGAATGATTCCACTATTCCATTAGCATGTGGGTGGTAAGACATGCTCTTCTAGTGGTGGATTTGGAATTCCTCAGTCAAGGATGTTATGGTTTTATTAATAAAGTGTGTCCTTTGATAACTCATTAATGTTCTAGGACATCTAGATCGAGTTACTATGTTTTCAAACAAAAAGTGTGCGGTAGTTTCTACGCTACAATCCGTGATTGGCGCAACTTCCTCCCATCAAGTTAGATATTCTATTGTTGTAATGATGTACCTCATGCCTGATATTCTTGTTGGTGGTTTAATTGGTCCAATGAAGTTGATAGCCCACTTATCAAAAGCCTATAATGTAACCTATGGGTTCAATGGAATATTGTCCCTTTTGGAGGGTTTTCTAACCCTTTCAAAAACATCGCATGTCTGATAGTATTCCTTTGTATGCTTGTGGAGTTAAGGCCACCATAACCCTGCGCATAAGACCTTCTGCGCAATTGATTTCCCTGCATAATTTCCTCCTACTATATCATTGTGCGCTTCTACCAATATAGTTGGTATTTCTTGTTCGACTACACAACGTTGCAGTATTTCATTTGCACCCAGTTTGTATAAGATTCCTGCAATTACTTGGTAGTCCGCATCTTTTACTACCAACTATTTTTTTTGTGCAACCGTCATGTCTAAGGGGGACATTCTTGTACTGTGAAAATATACAATATCTATAAAATAAGTATCTACCATCTTAATGGATAATAATTGTGCATCTAGAAAGATGTCATCTAGGTTTCCTTCCTCTTCTCCCGATAGAATATGCGACAAGTAGTCTGGTCCTCTATTAAGTTTACCTAGTTTTACTACTAATTCGAATTCATACTACTTGAACAATAGGATCCATATGCAAATACTCCCCCCCTAACACTGGCTTGTTGAGCATATATCTCAACGAAGGATGATTTTTGTACATCTTGATGTGTGAACCTAGTAAGCAGTGTCTAAACTTTTGCAGTGCATAGACCATAGCCAATCCCTCACATTCTATTGTGGTGAAATGTTTCTCCATTGTTCATAGTTTCCTACTTGCAAAAATGATTGGATGATCTATCTCTCTATCACCTATATGTGACAAGATTGTGCCCAATGTTATTGATTATGTATCCACGTGTACATGAAATTCCTTGTTTCAATCCATAAAAATCAATATCGGCGCAGTTACTAACTTTTGTTTTAGTGTATCGAGTCCTTTCTGGAAATCATCATTCCACTGGAACTTCGCGTCTTTTTTCAATATTTTTTCCATTGGGGTTGTAATATGCACATATCCTTTGATAAATTTCCTGTAATACCTAGTATGACCCAATGTTGTGCATAGTTGTTTGACTGTTTTAAGTGGTTGTAAGTCTAGAATAACTACAATCTTTGTTGGATCAACTACCAAGCCTTGTTTGCATATGACATGTCCCAATAATATTCCAAATGGTGCACGAAAAATAGGTTTAAGGATATCTGATGGTGTCTACACTTATCCAACATTAGTCTTAGAAATTCAACATGATCTCATAACATTATAAATACAGTCCATTCATCCAAGTAGACTTCGAGAAACTTGTGAATGAACTCCTTAAACACTACAACAACTACTTTAGAAAACACTGCAGGTGTGTTCTTTAACCCAAATGGAATTATTGTATATTGAAAGGTTCCCCATTCCATTGCAAATGTATTCTTATGTATATCTTCTAGTGCAATTATTATCTTATGGTATCCTGAAAAAAATATATATGAATGAATCGGCCTCTTGTCCACCTATTTTCTAGTACTTCATCTATAAGTGGTGGTGAGAATGGATCGTGCAAGCATGCATCATTCAGTTTCCTCAAGTCAACAAAGATTCTTATACCCCTTGTTTTCTTGTCCTAGACTACTATGGGACTTATCCATTCAAATTCCTCAACCGGTTCGATAACTCCTGCTTTCAACATGTGATCTATTTCTTCCTTGACATTTTCTTTATATCTTGGATTCAGTCTTTAGGATCTCTATTTTACTGGTTTAGTATTAGGTTTTAGTGGGATCCTCATCTCCCCTAGCTCATCTGCTAATCCTTTCATATTTGAGAATGTCATGGGAAATAAGCCTTGATATTCGCACAGTAGATCGACTATCTTTTCTACGATTTCCTCATCCCAGTACTCCCCTATCTATGTAAACTTAGGATCTTCCTCTGTTCCAAGATTAACTTTGTGTGTCTTGACTAGCTGTGCATATGTTGTAGATTCCATCTCTGGGCCTTCTACTTTTTGTTCACCCTTTGTTTCCTATACTTGGATATTGTGAGGATCATCATCGTCCTTCTCCAATTGCGTCACATTGTAACATTATAATAAATTGTGGACCATCATGGAGGCATTGTGTGCGTTGCATATGGATATTACTTCTGTTGCTTCTTCTTCAGCAAAGATTTTCTATTTAATTTCCTGTAGCGTTGCACTTATTGGGTATGACTTGCTTTGAAAGGTAAATGTTAGCTAGAATCATTGGGCTATGTACTCCCATTCTGTTGTATCTCTATCCATCTCCAGTTCTAAGTATCGGTTCTCTGTAATGGTATCCAGGGCATGTAGAAACCTATGTGTCCATTCTTTCCTTGGGATCAATTCCCACACTTTTTCACACTATGCAACATGGTCTGCTGGGTTTCCTTCCCAAGTATATTTCTACATCATGTCTCCCTCTTCGGTATTAAATATTATATGGATTAGTCTCCTACATTGTTGCCAATCTTCCATGGTACCTTTGTGTGTCGCCCACCATCTTGCAGGGGTAAATTTCAATAAAACATCCAGTGCTAGTAGCCTCTATTGTTCTGGAACCTATGCTTCAAATTTTTGGATAAATGTTGTTATATCTTTCAATCCATAATACATGGGTTGGTTGCAAAATTTTATTCCAATCCACCGTAATGACCTGGTCATGCGTGTGCATCGTCATGTTGAGACTTCATTCATCCTTTGCTGCCAATTTTCCAAACCTGCTTCTAATTTTGATGTAGACGAATTGATTCTTCTCCAACTTAGTGCATCGTCTATAGTGGGGCTAACATAATTTTCCATCCTTGTAGTCATGTTGTAAAGGTGATTGATTTTATCACCCCACACTGGTTCTATGTATCACCTTCCTTCTTTTGGGTCTAAGGGTGCTGTTACTTTCAGGTCTCTAACTTCAAATATCATCTCATGCCTTTTCAAGTTGGTAATGGCTTGGTTATCAAAGGCCCATTACAATCCCATTAATTATGGATATGGTTGGTTGTCATCCACAATATCGATAACTTCAAAATATGTGACGTTGCACACTCCATCTATATTTACAGGTATTCATGTTAATCTCCCAATAGGTACTATTTTGTACTGATTTTCTAGTCTCAATTAGATGGGTGACCATGCTATCTTTGGATTCTCCATCATCTCCCATGTCTGCTTAGGTAGCACATTCACATCAAAACCTAAATATAAAATCATATTGTCTATGTCGTATTCTCCAATCTACACATTGAACCTAAATTCTTCATTGGTTATTTTCTTGAGCAGTAGTTGGTTCACTAATTTCTTTTCAGTGAGGGTTTTGTTTCCTTGAGTGCATTGATCGATCATAGAGCATAATGTATGCAATGCCTTTTCATCTTCAACCAACTCAAGGAAACTTTGAAAAAAAAATCCAAAGGTGCTTACCTTCTCCAGTGATCCTTTGGTCATGACCTAGTCCTTAGTGGGATGCATATCCCCCATAGGTGGTGTAGCTGATGTGGACGTTGTCTATTCTTGTTGCACAAGTTATTTCCTTTTTTTTTATAGGTATCCTTCTCTTATTTTGGGTCAAACTTGTGTGTCGGTTCTTCTGATTTCTTTCTTCGTTGCTCAACCGATGTCCTTGCATTGGGTGCATCCATCCCCATTTCGGTTCCTCCACACGTAATGATCGTTATTTTGGGTCCTTTGTCCCATATTTTGGTGGATATATTTTGAATATTCAGTTTTTGGTTCTAATTCGATATGGCCTATCATTTTTCCAATAGTTGTGGGAAGTCCTCTATCGCATATTCTAATGCCCGAAAGTAAGTACATGTTGTGTAGTGATTTTGGAAATTTCGCACTAAGTTTCCTTGTTGGTTACAATTATAACATAATATGGGGCCTCTTCCTCCTCTCCGGAAGTTTTTTCTACCCCGAACCCTATCAAATCCTCCTCAATTTCCTTGATTAAATCCTCTTGGACTATTATACTACCCTCCTCTTTCTATCACAACATTCTCCTCATGAATCCTGTACATGTATATCGTGTGCTCCCTCATTAGATCAAATGCATGTAAATATTTTTCTTCATGTCCCATTGATCCACAAAAGCTATAGAATAAGCTTCTTGGGGTATGTTGATATTTCTATAATAGCTGATACTCATGGTGGTTATGTCCCCACTTCTTTCATATCTTGCAGTATCCTCATCCTGGTAGAAGGTTTGGCACTCGGGCTGCTAAGTAATGCACAAATGCTAGACATTCATCTTTTTGTTGATCTTCAGTCTTGCATTTTGTGCACCATACCTATTCTTATTTCTCTTTCCCCTTTGTGATTTCTTCCAACTAAATTGTTAATTCATCTAGTTGATTCTGTATCTGCACCATTTCGTTGTTGTCTCCGACCGGAGAGGCTTCCAATTTCATAGGAATTTCCAATGCCTCAGACTACGATGTAACCTTTTCATGTATTAAAGGACTTTAGATGTAAGGTAACAAGCCTGTAATGAACCAATGTCTGAGTGTTTGATCAATTAATTGAAATGTTAACCTCCCCATCACGTTTTTGAACCTATGATTGAACTCCCATATTGACTCAGTATTCCCTTGCTTGATCTCCTTGAGCTCAGTGATGTACTCTGACTCAAAATTTGGTTTCTTAGATTCTTTTTAAAATGCTTGTGTAATCTCTAATAATTTCCTTGTTTGACCTGGTGGTCTAGTAATTTGGAGCTTCATGTACCATACTAGCATGCGTCCTCTAAAAGTTGTTGCATGTTGTTTCCAATTGCACATATGAACAAATGTTGTCCTGGATCCTCAAATCCATTTCCTTTGAACTCTGACAATATTGGTGTATTATCTACTCATGCCATGTTGTTGGGTGTAGGACACCTTCCTAGTGATGCTAGTTGAGTCTGACTACCTATACCACTACCACTGCTCTAGATATTGTTTCTCTGACTTCCTTTATTGATTACAAGTTCTCTGTAAAGATCTTAGAACATTGTCTCAGATTCAAGTGACGCACATGAGGTTGTTGTTTTGAACCAGGAATTGGCTCAGACATGACTTACTGGTTCTTCTATGACTGGAATGAACTGGATATATTCCTCTTATCCCTATGTCTATTTTACTTCTATGATATTGATTTCTGCGTGGTGTTCTAGGTACTCATTGTGGTGCTCTCTCTCCCAATCTTCAGTTCTAAACTTCCTATACCTTCTCCCACTACGTAGGACTCCAAATTCATATTATGCTTTTGATATCCCTTCTTCTTTCTCTTGCATTATCAATCTCTTTTTCCTCTATCCATTTTGTTACCCCCAGATAAACTCTTGGTCAGCAAACCCTAGTCCCTCCATGTGTGTGAATTTCTTTAGCTATATGACTCCATTGTCATCACTTATTTATCACATAGCAAAATTTTTATCCAGGTAGCTATCGAATTTATGAATCTCCCTCGCAGACCTTTAAAGAAGTCTCTTTATGCAACATTGTAAGCTTGGGTACAGTCTATGGAAAATTATGTTATGTATCCTCCCAAGATATTGTCCAGCCAAAATTCCACTGCACGAGACATCCTATTGTCTATTGTGTCCACTCGTCTCACTAGTTTAGGAGTCTGGTTCTTTGGCACAGTTGGTCTATGTCTATCATTATTTTCCACAAATATTTCCATCCATTCTACTAAAATATTAGGAAATTCAATGAAAAAGATCTCATGCAAGTCTATATACACATACATTTTCAACCATTTCTTATTCTTTAAGAGAGGGTTTTTATTCTCGTCCTATGCAAATTATTATTATTATTGTTCCATCCATTTAGTTATCTCTTTCCTTGTTGGTTTCCAAAACATTCCCTCACTTTCAAATTTCGTGTCCTAGAAATGGAACCATTTGTTGGTACAGGTGCACAGGAAGGTTCAAGACCCTGGGTTCAAAGTAAGTAGTCTAACAAAACCCTACAGATACCAACCCTTTCAACATCAACTGGAAGTAGATGAAGTCTCACCTGAGGTATCTTTATGGGGATTGAAGGAACAAAGATTCTGCAATGATGAGGGAAAGAAGGGGGGTGTGCTCTGTCATACCTCCAAGATACTTTCACGCACTAGATCCTAGTTAACCCAACCTTGTTACTTAATTCTTTATGCATATCAGTCTCTATTCTTATCATTTAGCAGTTAAACATACAATTAATCTTATTGCACATGAATCTATCAACAATATCAGTAAAGATAAGCATTCATCCATAGTGAAGGTAGGAATTAACACCACACAAACATTAATTAACACAATACAAGCATCAATAACCATTTGATGACATAATTCAACACAAAGTTAAGGCTACGTCCACAAAATATTTGCTTCTTTATTATAGTTAAGGAATTCTTCTTGCGCTCTGCACTACAATAGATTTTCAATATGCATTCCTCTACTTACATTCATGGATTATTTACACACAAAACATCCTACAGCTACAACTACTACTCATAATTCCTCTCTGCTTCCTCTTCTGTCTCTACTACTCTCGTTGTTGTTCCTTATGAACTTCTCTTCTCTTTTACATATCTAGGTCTCCTTTTCTCAGGTTTTCTTTCCATATCATAATGAGTTGGATACCACTTATGCTCAGTTGGCAACAACCCATTATGAGCTGGATACAAATCATGCTCGATTGGTTTTCCCAGTTTTTGCGCCAGCTATTTGTTCCTGTCCCCTGTATTCTTGATTTTCCTCTCTCTTCTTTCTTCATCTTCTTGATCTTCTTGATCGTGCACCTTTTCTCTGCTCCTTTTCTCTTCTCATTGTTCTCTATCCAACCTACCTACCTAGCAATTACTAAGAAAGAGAACTAAGGACGATGTTCCTTTGAAGGGGGAGGGGATTGTACCACCCCACTTTCTAAACCTATGATTATGTGTAATTAATCATGAATTATGTTTTCCATGTAATGGAATAAGAACATTGTAAATGTATTATTTTTTGAATTAAAATTCCAACCAATTTACTGTGGTGTGAATCCTTCAAGTACTAATCATGATACCACTAGAGGAAAGAGTGAGGAAACCTAGAGAGGGGACTCATCATGCTAAGATGACCCAGTCGTTGAATATATTTGATTTGTAAATATTCAGTTATTTCCCTTAGCTCAGATTTCAAGAAAAAATCAGTTAATGAGAAGAGGGTTGGTAGTTGAAAAACCAACCACCCTCAATTAATGGAGATATGGAGGGTTGCCTAAGGTGACATAAACCATCATCTAGAGGACAATGGGAAGGAACACCATGAGTACCCATGTTTGACCCACAAGATTCCTCTTGACAGAGGAAACATGGTACAAGTTGAGAACCTTCCCATAGGATTTCAGGTAGATGGGAGTTTTGAGGGAAGGAAGGTGAGAGAAAGGGAGAGAGATATAGAGAGAGGAGAACCTAGGGAGTTCTGAACAAAGGTCGGAGAAGAAAAAGTGCAGGAGAGGTCGAGGTGTGGGTTGAGAAATATGAGTTTCAAGAAGAATTTGGTTACAGGGCTAGTTTGAAAGCCTATATCCAAACTTTATCTCAGAAGGTTGTAAGATTGATGTTGGGGAGCATCTGATAAACATCGTAAAGGATTGGGATAGGTGGGTACAATAAAATCTTGACTAAGAGTGGTATGAATGAGAGTAGCTTGCACCTATTAATATCCCTGAGGACCTAAGAGAAAATCCCTGGTGGTATCATGGCTTTGAATGGGGGTGGCATGTTTTCGAAGTTACTGAGAGAGTGGAGCCTATGGTTGGGTGTAGTCTCCCATCTGGCTAGTGTAGTTTTGTGACACTCGAGGAGGATGATTGTTGA
>JASDQU010360422.1:0-10710 GCA_032191745.1 Picea mariana | reverse complement strand
GATATAGAGATACGTGGAGAGAGGGTCCCCTTGTCAGATTCCTTGTGTCGGGTTGAAGGTTTTGGACATGGACTCATTGACAAGGATTTCAAAGAAGACTGAGGATATTAGCCCATAGATCCAATGGACCCATTCCTTTGCAAAGCCAAAGGCCTCTAGCATTTTCCGCAGGAATTGCCAACTTATTTGGTCGTATGCCTTTGACATGTCTAATTTAATGAGCATGCTTACTTTTTTTTATTTCTTTATGGAGTGAATCTTTTCATGGGAAACTACTATCCCATCAAGGATTTGTCTTCCCTCCATGAAAACACCCTGTTCCTTTGAAAAGATATTTTTCAATAAGGGTTTGAGTCTCTTGGCCACAAGTTTGGAGATGATTTTGTAGATGACATTGCATAGTGCAATTGGTCTAAAATTTTCTACCATGTTCGCCTCTTTTTACTTTGGGAATAGGGCAATGAAGGTGGACTTGAAATCTTTGAGCATGAAGCCTAATGTTCTTGATTCTTCCACAACCTTCAAAACATCCTTCCCAATGAACTTCCAACACTTCTGGAAGAAATCAATAGTGAATATGTCTGGTCCCGGGGACTTCCCCTTTTTCATTTCCAAGACTGTCCTTTTCACTTCCTCCAGAGATATTAGCCCCATTAAAATCTATTTTGATATGGGGTTACAAAATTTGGGATGTGTCTTGTGATCTCTTGGATAGCCTCCATCATATTCTCTTATAGCTCTTTGAGTAGGAGTTTAAAATGGTTTACCAATTCCTTTTTTATGTCTTCAGTAGATTCTACTCTTTCTCCGAAAGTTTTAATAATATTTGTAATCATGTTCTAGTTTCTTCTTTGCAGCAAGGAATTATGGAAGAATTTTGTGTTTCGATCTCCTTCTTTCAACCATCGAACTCTAGATTTTTGTTTCCAAAGAATTTCCTCCTAGAGTTCTCGCTTGTCTAGTTCCACTTTGATTTGAGTTTCTCTTTCTTTAGTCTCCTCTATTATAGCCCCTATTGTTGCTATTAGTTGAATTGTCACCATTTCTGTCTCTAACCGTTTCTTTTCCTCAAAGATATTTCTGAACACTTCCTTGTTCCATTTCTTGAGTTGGACTTTGATGTATTTCAACCACTATTGAAATTGGTACATTTTAGTACCATACAGGTTTGGGAGCTCGCCCCACCAGGTTTTGATGTTCTGCATGAAGTCCTGGTGATCCGTCCAGAAATTTTCCAGTTGGAAGGGCCTGGGCGAGGCACTAAATTTTCGTCCCAAGTGAGGTTGATCGACCAGTGATCCGAGCCATAGAAAAGGAGGAATTTCGTTGCTATAACTTGTTATCCTCAGAAGAGGGTTTCCAAGGTCAAAAATCTGTCTAGACGAACAACGATGTTATTTTTCATCCCTCTCTTGTTAGTCCATGTGAAAGGGAAATTGTTGGTATGGATGTCTATGAGCCTATTGTTCTCTATCTATTCTAGGAAGGTTTCTCTCCCCCCCTCAAGATGCCTAGCTCTACCTTTTTTTTCCCAAAAGGAGGTGATCATATTGAAATCTCCCCCAATAACCCAGGGTTGACCGTTAAGGGTGGCCCCAAGGTGGGTCAAGGAATCAAGAAAATTTATCTTAAAAGGAGGAGTCTAAGGTCCGTAGAAATTCAAAATGAAACCTTAGGAATGAGATCCTATCCCCGCAAAACTCGTAGTGAAGATCCTTGGAAAGAGAATGAACATGTCCAAATTCCATTTCTTTGGGTCCCAAAGGATCGCCATGCCACAAAAATCCCCTTCTGAATCTATCGCTTCTACCTCGCACCCTTTCCAAACCTTTTTTTCCATATTTACCATAGTTACTCTATCACACTTTGTTTCTTAAATCATTACTATATCAGCCTTCTCCTGAGTTATCCTTCTTTTCAGCATTCTATGTTTGGATGGGGCATTTAAACCACACACATTCCATGATATTAGCTTCACGATATCACTTCTATTGGGTTTTGAAGTACCTTTCCGGGAGGCCTACTACTTGACCCGAATCAACTAGATGTGCTCATGTTTCTTCGATCACCTGACTATATGGTTTTCTACCCCTTCTTTTATCCTCATTAGCTGATTTCTTGAGGATCTTAAGGGGTTTAATTTTGACTCTGAATCCACCCGATGAGCTAGATAAGGTCCCCAGGCCTATTTCCATCCCTCCATTATCTTGTGATTTATCCTTTATATATGACATTTGCTCTCTATTTTCGGCCTTTGCTTCATGTTCTCCATGATCTTGCTTTTGGGATTTTGGTTGTTTTTCAATCTGTTCCATTTCCATCTCATACTCTCCTGCATCTTGGTTGTCTGTGGTTTGGTTCTCTTGAGCTTTCCTTTCCAGTTTTCTTCCTCCTATCTCTAGTGATTTTTCCTAGTTCCCTGGTGTTTCTTTTTTTTCCCCTGATATTTCTTGTGGATCTGAGTCTACAAGGGTAGTCAATTTATTGGTTTCTTGCTTCTTTGGTTCTTCCTTGGTGTGGTCTTTATTCTTGGGGGAGATCTCCTCCGGGACTTTGAATTTATTTTTGTTAGCTCCTCCCTCCTTGGTTGTTTGGACTCCCTGTCTTCTCGCTCCCCTATGCTTTCCTTGGATTTCTGTGAATCATTATGCATATGTATCCTACGGCTGCTTGGCGTCGATTTGTTTTATATTCAACAGGAAATTGTGAAATACGTGATCATGAGCATCGAAATTCCTACATATGAAGGTGATGTGTTCATAGTCCACTGCTTGGGTCCATTCATTGTCCTGATAGGATATTGTTACTACATCCGGGAGGGCTCTTGCTACATTCATATAAACACATATCTAGGCATATGAGGTGTATTTGGTAGCCTTTTTGATATCTAATATTTTAATGAATGATCCCAGGGTATTACCTATGCCTTCCAATGTTTCCATCTCCCAAAATTATTGTAGTAATGAGTATAGCTTGACCCAGACCCATGCCCAAACTGATGAAGACGTGAAATATTCCTTCTATGAGGAAAACCTTTGTGTCTAGTAGCGAAGGTGAAGACCGACTGAATTGAAAAAATATGGCCCTTCATCAAACACCTTGTTTCTGTCTACAGAATTGGAAAAGATGGTTGTAAATAAACCTTTATATCCTAGCTTTAGATCTACTTTCCCTTTTATTTTCCATCTGGAGCTCACCCACCCCATGAGGGATTTTTCTAATGGCCATATACCCATGAATTTTCCTATTAAAGCATGGTCCTTGATATTTTGTATGTAGATTCCAATATTAGATGAGGTCACTTCATACCTTGGAGTTTCAAATGTGCATGCATGACAACCGTTCACCTTAGCTCTGTCAGATCTGGGACTTTGTTGCTCTGCAGGCCTATTGTAACACCCTGTTTCCCCCAGTCTGTAAAAATAACTATACTAGCCAAGAACTATGGCAAACTCAAAGATTGTGAATGTTTGATTTAACGGACCTTTGTATAAAAGGTCCGAGGAATGTAAATGATGTATGAATATATGTTGCATGACTACTGAGAGGAGGATGTGCTGAAAAGAGACCACGATGGTTGATGAGAGGTGGTGGAAGGGGGCAGGAGTGGCTGTGTTAACTTCCACCGAACCAAAACTGTAATGGTTTGTACGTGCTTGGGAAGACCAAAGCTCACTCTCAGACCCCGAAATGAATTACCCGCCTGGATGGTAGGTGGGGAGGCTCCTTAAGAGTAAATGAGGGGATGGGGTGAACCACCCATCCGTAGAAGCTCTCAAACCTGACCATCGAACAGGGAATTTCGTGCCACATGCAACCTCATAGAAGGAAAGAAGTGTGAAAGGGGCGGGGAGAGTGGAGCATACAGATATAGACACACACACATGCATGACAGATATCACAGAAGGAGAACCAGAGGAACTCCAGAAAATACAATGAGTCATGAGCAAAGAAGAAGGAGAGTAATCTTCGTCCTGGACTTCCGATGAGTGGGAAGTAAGAGACTGAGTCTCAAAGCCTCGTGGTCTAGCTCGGGGGTCGCTAGTGGTAAATCCATTGGGAGTCATTGAGCCTATGGTTGGGTGGAAATGAGCACCCCTCTCAGCAGTTGTGTTACACCTGGTGTTTTCTAATAAGTGTTTATGTCCTGTATTTTAAATTGAATATTCCTGGAATGCATGTTCATGGTTGTACACTCATAAATGGGTTCTGTATAGAAATGTTTGCCTGGTGTTTTGATCAGAAATGGTGGATGCATGCTTATACTTGTATGACCATATTCGATTTATATATATATATATATATATATATATATATATATGTATATACTGAACAAGTTCAGATTTCTAGTTTGTCCTCGGGAGAATTGTCCCCTGCACTTAACTCACACAATTCCTTGGTTGGATTTCCCCGAAGGCACATCCTTTCGGGAAAGTTCCCACACCCTACAGAGATGAGTGAGTCCCTTGCAAGGACTACCATTTTAGTAAACCCGTGAGTTTGCTTTTTCCCTGTCACCGAAAGTAGCCTAGCAGGGATACCTCTCGGCATTTCGGAGTTTCGGCACCCGGGATACCCAAGGGTCAGTTTCATTGTAGTCACCAGACACGAAATCCTGACTTGCGAGACCCTGAAATGAACTTAGCCTCATAGATAGATATATATATACATATATCGACGTTTCAGAGTTTCGGCTCCCGGGAAACTCATATGTGAGACCTCTTGTCATCGCACATTGCGAAATCCCGACTTATGAAACCATGAAACGAGCTTAGTGTATATATATGAGCTTCAGAGTTTTGGCTCCCGAGAAACTCAGATGCAAGACCTCTTGTCATCGCACATCGCGAAATCCCAACTTGCGAAACCTCGAAGTGAGTTTACTGTATACATGAGCTTCGAAGTTTCGGCTCCCGAATATCCTAGATGCGAGACCTCCTGTCTGCGCATATCACGAAACCCCGAAGTATGAAACCCTGAAATAAGTATAGCGTGGATAAGTTTTGATGTTTCGGTGTTTCGGCACCCGGGATATTTAAAGGCAAGTCCCTTGTACTCGTCAGTCCCGAAACTCTGGAATAGTGTAGCGTGATTAGAGTGTTGTTGTTTCGATGTTTCAGCACCCTAGATACCTAAGGATAAGTTCTCTTGTAATCGTCAATCCCGAAATCCCAACTTGCGAGACCCCAAAATGATAATAGCGCGGATGAGATATGGTGTTTTGGTGTTTTGGCACCCCTGATATTTAAAGGCAAGTCCCTTGTACTCGTCAGTCCTGAAATCCCAACTTGCAAAACCCCAGAATAGTGTAGCGTGATTATAGTCTTGTTGTTTCGTTGTTTTGGCACCCGGGATACCTAAGGATAAGTTCTCTTATACTTGCCAGTCCCGAAATCCCGACTTGCGAAACCCCAAAATGATACAGCGTGAATAGACTTTGATATTTCGGTGTTTCGGCACCCGAGAATCCTAAGGGTCAGCTTCCTTGTATTCGCCAGACGAGAAATCCTAATGTGAGAAACCCTGAAATGATAGAGCATGAATAGATTTTGATGTTTCAGCATTTCGGCACCCAGGAATCCCAAGGGTCAAATTCCTTGTATTCGCCAGTCATGAAATCCTGACTTGCAAAATCCTGAAATGAACTTAGCGTTATATATATATATATATATATATCGACATTTCGGAGTTTCAGTCCCTGAAGACTCAGGCGTGAGACCTTCTGTCTGCGCATGTCGCGAAACCCCAACTTGCAAAACCCCGAAATAATAATAGCGCGGATAAGTCTTGATGTCTCGATATTTCGGCACTCGGGATATCCAGAAGCAAGTCCCTGGTACACGCCAGTCCCGAATTCCTGACTTGTGAAATCCTGATATGGCTTAGTGCATGTAGATTTGGTTTTCGTTGTTTCAGTGCCCGGAAAACCGAAGGGTATGAACCCCTCATCCTCTTCTACTGCGAAAACCTGGTACACAAAACTTCGAAAGGTGGGATGTCAGGGTTTAATCCAAGGCATTGTTAGATGTGACAAATTGTTGGTTCCTTTCGGATTTCGGCACTTCAAGAGACAAGAGAGCAAGGGAACACATGTATCGCGATTTCCCGAATCGCGAAAGCTGGAAACACCTCTCCGGTAAGGCCTGTGGTCATAGCCAACAATCACATGGGTAAAGATAAGGGATGGTAGGGTCTGCATCAGGCCCCATAAAAATTTGAGGATTCTGTTCCTCGATGAAAAGAAGGAAAAAGCCGAAAAATATTAGTTCCCTTAGTGGGTGTGTTACAAATTGGTATCAGAGCATGGTTACAACACTTGGCCTACTTGGGCTCATGAACGGGTTGCGCAAAGACTCCATTCGGAGTATTGTTAAAAGGAGTAACTCTTTATCTTGACCCCCCTCAATTAAAAAAGTCGAAGTTAAGAATGAAAACTCCTATTGTGTGTGTGCATGTGAAAAATATGAATTATGTATTGGTTATAAATGAATATAAACATTGACTAACAACCAGCATTTTTCTTTTGCACACAAGCGGAAGATCAACCTTGGGAAATTACAGAGGTATAGAATGGTGACTCACCATGAAGTGTGGGAGGGCTCCCACAATAGGGATGAAGAGTCTGACGAAAGGAGGGTGGTAGGGACCCCTCCAGATCTAGCTGAGACTGTGAGGAGCCTCATGGTCGAATTACAGAGCTGCAAGGCCACAACAAAAGGATGATAAAAGAGAAATAGAAGCAAATGGAAATTAATGCAGTTTTACTGCAGAGCTTATCTGACATACAAAGGAAATTGCAACATGAACCTGAGACACAGAAACGTGGTCATGTCAGTGGCCACACTAAGAGGAGCACCTCGAGAAAGGTCCACCCAAGAGATAAGGGACAAGCATCGAATGATTCTTCTGGAAAGGAAGATAGTGACTTGGAGGGATCTTCTAGCAGCAGAACTAGTTCTCATTCCCGAAGAAAACGAAAGAAGCAAAAATTTTCCAAGAATCGTAATCTCGAAGAGTTCAAGAAGGCCAAACCACCCTCCTTCGATGGTGAAATAAAGAAAGGAGAGGAAGCGGAGGCTTGGTTGCTTGGACTAAAGAAGTATTTCAAAGTCCATGAATTCTCAAAAAACTTGAAGGCCCGAGTAGCCAGCTTCAACCTAAATGGAAAGGCTTCCATTTGGTGGGAAGACCTTAAGAATGTAAAAGGGATTCATGAAGAATACTTGTCTTGGGAACGGTTTGAGAGATACTTCAGGAAGAAGTATCTATCGGAAAAGTATTTCGACGAAAAGACTAAATAATTTTATGAACTCAAGCTGGGGCAACGCACCATAGAAGAATATGTCAGCAGATTCCTCGAATTGTTGAGGTACATACCCAATATAAAAGCAGAAAAGACAAAGGTGCAACGATTCATCAGTGGACTACCTAAGTACTATTAGAACAGGATTGAATTTGATGAACCAAAGACCCTGGAGGATACTATCCGAAAAGAAAGATATTGTTATGAACAACTTGGGCATCGGACAGAACCTCGTGAAGGCTAGAAGCAGAAAAATAGTTCGGGATTCCAGAGAAAGGGGTTTAAATCCCTAATATTTAAGGACTATAAAAAGAACTCAAGGATGAGCTTCCCAGCCCAAAGTGTACACCAGCAGAACTTTCCCTCCTTGAGCGGAAATAAACCTTCTGGATCTGCCCCAGTAAAGACTGATAACCCAAAGAGAGAACCTTTGAAATGTTGGGGTTGTGGAGAATAACATCTACTGAGGGACTGCCCACACTGACAACAGAACAACCGGAGAATTTACAATGTTCAAGAAGCTACCACCATCAATAACGTGGCCATGAGTGTGCTGCAAATTTATGCAGCCTTGGATAATAACCAAGCTGACCAACAAGCTTCAGTGGTGGAAATCGAAGGTATGATCACCAACCATCTAGTGTCTATTCTGATTGACCCTAGTTCAAATTTGAGTTATATAGCCCCTAAGGATATTGATAAATGTAAACTACAGCCACATAAAAACTCCAATCCATGGTCGGTACAATTAGCCACTAGCACCAAAAGAAGGGTAGCGGAGGTCATACCAGCCTGCCAATTCATTATGGGCAAATTCCTCACCCAAGCAACCCTTAACATATTACCCCTAGGATCGTATGATCTATTGATTGGTATGGACTATCTAGCCACCCATAAAGCCAAACTGGATTGTTACCATAAAACCTTGGAATGTGTAAGTGAAGAAGGAAGGGGAATAACCCTTTAAGGGATCCAAAAACCTGTCTCTGTGAGACAAATATCATCTCTTCAAATGAGAAGGTATTGCAAAAAAAGAAGTCCACTATATGCAATACAGGTGTTGAAAACAATTGAAGGTGACAAACCAAGCCTAGAAGACCACCCCACACTGAGAGAATACAGAGATGTATTTTCGGAAGAGGTACCGGTTCTACCTCCAAGAAGGGACATCGACTTCTCAATATAACTTGCACCAGGAGCGGTGCCAGTGTCTAAGACACCCTACAGGATGAGCACACCTGAGCTAGTTGAACTTAAATTACAACTGAAAGAAATGATGGACAGANCTGACTACGTATAGATTATAGACAACTCAATAAGGTAACCATAAAGAACAAGTACCCCTTACCCAGGATCGATGACTTGTTCAATCAATTGGGAGGTGCCTCTATCTTCTCGGAGATTGACTTGAGATCTAGATACCATCAAGTCCGAATCAAGGGCGAAGACATCCACAAAACTGCCTTCAGGACGAGATATGGTCACTACGAGTTTGTGGTAGTACCATTCAGATTGACCAATGCCCCTGCCACTTTTATGTGCTTGATGAACAGTGTGCTCAGCAAATTCCTAGACAAATTTGAGCTAGTTTTTATTGACGACATATTAATTTACTCCAATAATAGAGAGGAACATGAGGAACACCTTAGACTTGTGCTTCAAGTGCTAAGAGAACATCAGCTCTATGCCAAATTTAGCAAGTGTGACTTTTTCCAGATACAAATACATTACTTGGGCCATGTCCTATCTGAAGAAGGGATAGCAGTAGACCCTGATAAGATTAGGTCTATTATGGAATGGCCTACCCCGAAGGATGTTTCAGATATCTGATCCTTTATGGGCTTGGAAAAATACTA
Organism: Picea mariana; assembly: GCA_032191745.1. Classification (NCBI taxonomy): domain Eukaryota; kingdom Viridiplantae; phylum Streptophyta; class Pinopsida; order Pinales; family Pinaceae; genus Picea; species Picea mariana. The sequence goes on along the minus strand of JASDQU010360422.1, from coordinate 1,551 downwards.
TAGGAGATTTATAAAAGGATTCTCCAAGATTGGATGTCCAATCACTGCCCTCCAGAAGCGGGGGACAAAATTCACATGGACACAAAAATGTGAAGAAAGATTTCAAACCCTGAAACATCTACTAACCCACGCACTTGTGTTGAAGATCGTCGATCCCAAAGCTGACTTTGTTGGGAAATGTTTAACAGGTAGCGTATGCTTGTCAGTGATGGCAAGTACAACAGTGAAGATGGCAGGATCAGAGTGTGCACTGATGGAAACACAGGAACAACGTAAGCTCAGGAGGAATTAGCGCAGAGTCGAATGCAGTGCATAGGTGTGCACCAGGGATGAGGTTAACTCATGACTAAAGCTCAAGGGAGATAGCGTACTTAGGATCACAGGCGAACCAAAGGTCGAGGCCTTTGACACTTAGAAATTCTTCCAAGTAAGAAGGATGTGTAAGCTTGGAGGAGAAGCGTGGTGAACGTTGGATCCCATCTCGAATTCCCGATGACTGTCAGATCTCAATGTAGACAAGAGGAGCACACAGATATGGAGGATAGATCTCATGCATTAGATCTGAGCACAGGGTCCGACCACCGTTGGATCGAGGAGAACCTGCACGTTCTTTAAAGTGCAACGAGTAGAGGGCTGACAAATCCTGAAAAAAGGAGGACCGTCCATCTTCGGGCAGGACACGTGGGGATAGATCGTCAGTTCGCTGACTAGAGAGTCAAAGGAACGATGTTCCCTAACCTCTTGAAATCATGATATCTGAAATTGCGATCTAATCTCAGCCGTCAAATTAAGGTTGAATATGGACTGTTGATTCCAGTCCATGTCGGAGTTTCGGGGATTGAGAGTTGGAGATGTCAAGTAATATCATCCACAGAAATCTTGATTTTGCGATATGCGAAATCGTGACTTAATCGCAGCCATTGAATCAAGATCAGATCTGGACCGTTGATCCAACTCCATATCAGAGTTTCACGAATCGCAACATGGAGAGGGAAAATAAACAATGCAAAAAGAATTGTGAAATCGCGATTTAATCGCAGCCATTGAATCAAGGTTTGATCTGGACCGTTGATCTCAGTACATTTCGGAGTTTCGCGGATCGAGAGTTGAAGAGGTCAAAGAATAATAACCACAGGAATCCCGAAATCACGATATGCGATATTGCGATTTAATCGCAGCCGTCAGATCAAGATGTGATCTGGACCGTCAATCCGACTCACGTCAACATACCATGTCAGCTAAAAACACATGGCACAACCAGGTAATGACAAGTGTCAGACTGATTCAACATTTCAGGCACATGTAAGTCATGAATCAGAGTGACACGTGGTAGTATTCAACACGTGTCAATCCACGTGTGACGTCAACAGATTTACACCACTTAAGAGTCTCGGTAATTCGGAGATGGATAGATGTCGGAGGACAAGGAGGGGCTAAAGGGAACGAGCCTTGGCGCATGGTCAGGTGGAGAACAGATGGCAGGTGGGGAGGAGAATGATACAAAAGGTGACACGACAGGAATGGGGCCCTTCCTCGATACCCCACCATTCC
>JASDQU010360420.1:0-11798 GCA_032191745.1 Picea mariana | reverse complement strand
TTTGGGTCCCACAACTTAAAATCACTTTAAGTTATAAAGTACATTCACTTTATAAAAGCACTTTATTTAAAAAGTCACTTTACAAATAAAACATGTCTAGGAAATATGACTTTATGTCCCCCCCATGACAAAACACAAAAACATGAATGAGGACATCCCTTGTTACATTTCAACAGAGGGTGTGCTGCACCTTTGTTTTCAATGCAACCTTTTTCCAAGTCCATTTATTGCCTTTTATGCTTTTAAGATGTTTCCAGGTTAAAGCCAAGGTGGGGCTTCTACCTAAGCATGAAAAACTGGGCCCACCTTGACTCTACCCTGGTCACATCATGCTTCCCCAAGTTGAAAACATGTGTAGGGCTTCTATCTAAGCATTAAAAACAATGCCCACACATGCTCCACCTTGGTTGGCATTTTGTATTAGTTATTTTTCACGGGTCCCATCAGTTTCAGTTTCTTATGAGAGAGATTTCATTGTCCTCGGGATCCCTAGGAGAGCATTTAGAAGGTTAATGAATTGATTTTATCTTTTTCCTGCTTACAAGCCTCTGGACCTTCAGCCCCTTCTTACCATGAAATGAGGGACAACCCCTTCTTGGGTTAGTATACTCGAAAATCCCAAAAGGTAAGGAGATGAGGGGGTGAAGTGTGGAAAGTGACAAGTATGGTCGAGAATGGCACGATGATTTGTCAAGAGGACCTCCTAGTAGCAAACCTATCCCTAAGGGTGACCCACTTGCTAGGGCGCAATGTCAATCACCAAAGTAAAACAGGGCAAAGTGCATAATGTCCAAGCAAATGTTACATAATCAAAAGCAATAATAGATGCAACAAACTCAAATGCCTCAAATATTGAAATGACACTCACCATAATACCTGGCTTGTACCTCATGGAGCAAGACCCAATGTCTTCCGGAAGCCAGTTGATGTGGTGGATACCGTTGTGATGAACCTGGAGCTGTGGTGGTGGAGCGGGTCTCCATATGTGCAAGTGGATACTGCTGGTCAGGCTGTCTCTCGGTTCTCCATGTCTAAAACTTGAGGGCCTCGAGACATCATTTCTTTAGTTATCCCTAGGAGTTGGGGATAACATGGATGACAAGTTATTTTATTTTATTCCTTGGCCTAATTTTGGGGAATAAAGAGTGGACAGGAGTTGAGAGTCTCATCTACAAATATAAGCACTTCTCTGACTCATTTTGTTGTGAATTGTTGGAGATCATTATTGGAGCCATTTAATAGAAGCTCTTTACTTGGTGTTTTCTTGGTGTTAATTCTTGGATGATCTATCTTTCTTGGTTATTCTTATTGGCATATTTTTCAAAGACTATTGTGATTATTCAAGATTCTACATAAACTAGCAAGATCGATCCATTGAGGAGCTATCAACTACTTGGAGGGAGGACGTCTAGGGTTTGTATCTCTTCCTTTTTCCCTAAAACGATTTGGTAAGTGCTTGTCTCTTGTCTTGATTAGTTTTATGCTCCTTGGAAAGGGTTTCAAATATTCTTTCCAAGTCTTCTATTGATCTTGTTGGTGAAGGGTTTCAAATATTCTTTCCAAGTCTTCTATCCCTTGGGGAAACCCTTTTTGTAGGGCCTTGGTTTCATGGTATGTCTTGATTAGCAAGAAACTACTAGCCTTCTGGCCCTAGTATGTAGTTCTAATTCATAAACGTTGATAACCAATTTTTAGAGGGGCATACTTCTTGACCCCACAAGCCCTAGTGGAGATAAGGCTAAGCCCTAACTCCCAACATTCGCCTACCAAAACCCTAAATTTTCAATTATTTCTTTATAATACAAAAATGCAGAAAAATATAAAAGATATAAACCATAAAAAATATTTATTTCATTGTCTAGTGCAAAGTTAACAGTTTACTTTTATCTTTTAGACATTTTTTTTCCATGGGTTTATGCTAATTTTGATTCTTTAACCCTAGAATGAAAATCGACCCTCTTGGATTGTGCTTTATTGTCTTATCTAACATTCTTGTGGCTGATCTAAGGTGTTTATTAATTTTGGAAATAAATTACAACAATAAAAATCAAAATTGGTGAAACCCTAGAACTAGGGTTTGATCCAAAAAGGTGATATCTATTCTTATCCAATATGAAAAAGGATTGGCTCTAAGATTACTCATCTAGTATGAAAAAGGACTGGCACTGAGTAAGACAATTCTTGGTGAACTGTATAGCTTCCTCTAGCATATGGCTAGTAAGATAGTTCTTGGTGAATTGCACAAACAATTCTTGGTGAACTGAGTGAATAAAAATCCTGTAATGACATCAGTGTGCTCACTAGAGATGCTACTGATCCCAATGCTAGTTATGGATACACAACTTCTCTTGATGAATAGATTTTACATGGATCAACAAGTCAATAGCCAAGTAAAGACAAATGGATGTAACAGTTGGTACTAGGAAAATACCTTCCTTGTTAAGAGGGAGTGTTGAATTATATTGCTTTGGAAGCTATTTTCCCTATTGTAACTAACCATGTAAATAAAGTTTTGATATAGTGTTAGCTTTATGTCAAGCATCAAACACATGACAAGTCTCAACCTTATGCCAAGACAACCATACGACATGTGTCAACCTCATAGCGCCTCTAAGAGGGCTGCTTAGGGCGGTTGTAGTGGCTAGCTTAGGGAGACTGCTTAAGAGGGCTGCTTAGGGCAGTTGGAGTGGCCAGCTTAGTGGGGCTGCTTAGGGTGGTGGTATGACAACTGTTATACAACTGTCCTACAATCCTAAGACAACAATTTAGGGCAGCCTCTAGAAGAGACAAAGGAAGTGACCTTTGGGAGCATTAGGAGGTGGCTCTTGGGAGCTTTAGGAGGTGGCTCTTGGGAGCCAAAGGAGGGCAGGTATGACAACTATTATACAACTGTCATACATTCTTAGGGGGCTGCTTAGGGCAGCCAAACCAACCTATAAAAAGGGACATTCACTTAACATTTATATACCTTTGTTTTGCTAGAGTCTTCTGCTGAGGCAAGGCATCTATTTGCTGAAGTATTTTGTTGGTATATGCCTGATATCTACTGGAATCTTCTACTGGTATATGGCTGCTAGTTTCTGGAGTCCTCTGCTGGTATATGACAGCTAGTTGTTGAAGTATACTGTTGATACAAGCACTCTATTCTTGCTGAAGTCTTCTGCTGTTCCTTGCTGATATAAGGCTGCTACAAATACTGTGTTAAAGCTGCCATAACTCTGCTACAACAAGAAGGAAAGTCAGTTATCTTTTGATGAGTTTGTCAAGCTGTTACTATAAGTGTTAGTTCAGTTATTTGTGAAGTTTGTAAGTGCTGAAATAGAGGTATTGTTTCAGTCCTCTGAGTCCTAGCTAGTTACTCTAAAGTCTTGTACTGGTATTGTACTTTGTTGAAGAATCTAAAGAGAAGTTTTGGCTAGGTTTTCTACCCAAGAGGGTTTCCTAGGGTATACTTGTGTTCTCTCTGTGATTGTCTCACTTTCAATGATCCTCATATATGCAAGATGTATTGGTATGTTGGTTGTATGCTGTAAATTGCTAAATTTACCTACATGCATCAGTTTTTCAACACTTTTGTCCTTCACCAAGCATCTTCCTGTTCTAAAGAAAACTTCCAAATGTGGTTTTTCTTCAATATCTGACCAACTGAAAGGAGACCTATAATCTAAAATACGTTCTGAAAAATGACTTCTTACCATCAGAGATCTTCAACTGAACATCACCACAAAAAATGAGTCCTGCCATCACCTAGAATCACGATTTGGGATCTGGATTTATCTTCTCAATTAGAAACAAACCAATATCCCACGGTTTCTCATATGTTTTGATGCACACAAATCAAATTTCCAATCATCTAGTGATTTACCTCTCTCCTGAGAAGCAACAATTGGATATTCTTCATGTTCATTACCTTTATCCCTCTCATACTCCACAGCATTAGCATACTTCTTGTGACGCTGATTTTTTCTGTGCTCAAGATCCCACAATCTCTTCCTGCAAAACTTCATAATGTGATCTAACTTGCCACAATAATGACAATATGTGCCACAATAATTACTTTTTCTTGCAGGTTACAGTTGCTATTTGCCTTTGCCTTTAAATTTTGTTGCAAAGACACTCTCCAACACTTCCCCACTTGCTAACTGCTTTCTCCATTTCTCCCGCAAAAGATAAGTTGACAACTGGTCCAACATGATTGTAGTAGGTTCGGAGGTAGTATTTGAAATTTCAAGTTTTCAAAAATGCTCAAAAGTTGAGCCAAACTACTGAGGGCAATTGCAGCCTTGTCTTCGTCATCAGCCTCCTTTGCAATCTCAGCTATCTGATGTCTGGTATCTTTTAACTTCATCAGGTGATCAGAAATTGAATCTCCCTCTGATTAGCTTTGTTGAGAACAACGGATTTTTAAGGTGAAGTGCCCTCCTTTTATCCAAAATTTCATACAATGATTTCAGCCTCTTCCACAACTCATGATTAGTTGCATTTTGCACCTGTGAGAGCAGATCATGAACGACTGATTTTAATTAACATGACTACCTCTAGATTCTTGGTATCGTAAACGTTTTTCTTTAGTTGCATCAGTGGGAACTCTCATGACCTTCCCTCTCACCACCTCCACCATCTCCATATACTCAAAATAGCAATTATCGCTTGCTTCCAAACATTATACTATTATACATCTTCCCTTTTACTTTGTGCATTTGAGTTTCTGCCAACATGATATTTGTAAACAAGCCATATGTTATTTTTCACAAACCACGAAACTTAAAGGTTTTATCGTATCTCTCCCAACAACTTGTTCCAGCAATTTGCTAATCTTCTAGCAAAATTTCTTCGACAATTTCACTCAGTCGCTTGTCTTCAAGCAATACGTTTCACATAGATCTGTCTGCAGCGTAGTTACCAGAATCATCTTGGGAGGGTACTGCTCCTGCTCCCAATGTGCACCGGAATCTTGGATTCGTGGAACTGTTTTGGAATCGCTGGTTTGAAGGCAGAGGAAACAGATTCCCTTTTAATAAAAAATTTCGAATAATAATATAAAACACAAGGCTGCGTGGGAATACCAAGGGACACTGGTGGGAAAGAGGATGGGGGAAGGGCGTCACTGCTAGTGGAAGAAAATAAAACCCTAGAAAACCTAATGCAAACCCCCAAACATGATTTTGACATTTCATATGCAAACTGTGAGAGGTTGTGAGCACTAATGGTAGGAACTTCCAAGCATTAGGAGAGTAGTAGCACAGTGAAAAAATCGTTTCAAGAGAAATAGCACAGTCACAGTGTAATAAACATTTAAAGAGCAGTTTGGCATATCAGCACTAACAGTGGCTTTCCCTCGTATCAAGCGCAAGTCTGGTGCCACAAATTTAATGTTACACGTGACAAAATTGTAGAAAAGAAATTCAGATTTCTTCAAAGTCGTATGTTGCCTTGCCTGCATATCTATTCTGCTAAAATTCTGGTTCTAAGTTGCCTTGTGTCTGTATTAACTATGACCTATGTTTCTTATGAACTTATTATCCTACTTTTGAGAATAGACCCGTACCATCTCTCCACCTATGAGGAGTCTTAATTGTGTCCTAAGAGTTCATATACTCTTATGAGGGTAGGAATTTCATGGTAGATTTCTACCATGGTAGTAATCTTGGTATTTTGTTGACATAAAATTAGTAATCTACAACGGAATTCCCATCATTAGTAAGGTTACTCTGTTCTGTTTATTACTTCTTGTACCTTCTGTCAACTTTATATTGTGTGTGGGGTAAGCATATGAATAAAATGGGACATTTAAGCCCCAACAGTGTCACCAATCATGTTTTCTTCTCTAGTTGATGAATTTGAATCTTTTATTTGCTATTCTTCTTCTATAACTTCTTTTTGGCTATTTGGTTAATAGATGGGGTTTCCTGAAGATTCATATTTTTTAAAATGTAGAAATAAAGATTGGTTTTTATGAATTGTGGAAATGTTTGTACATATATCTTACAGTGCTTAAAAACGTTTAACAACTAGGCTTTTATGTTCCACTTTTCTCCTATCTGCTGGTCAATTTATTAGTCTGCAACGCCTTATTATTTGCAACCTATGACTAATATCAACAGACATTGCATATATGAAATGAATTTGCAGAGAAATGGTGGATGGACTTGGGGAGGAGGTAATGTAAGCAGCATGTCTGCATCTGTTTCAGCACTCGGAGACAGCGGTTGGCTAATGCATATTCATAGTGTCATAGCTGGTTCTGCGTGGATTGCTGCACGTATTGCTAAAGAAGGTGCATCGGTGCTTGTTCATTGCAGGTTTATATTTTCACTTTCAAATTATAATGAAATTTGTTTTAGTCTTTACTGGAATGATTTAGAAGTAGATATGCATTGTCTCAATTACATTGATAAATTTGTTGAAAGTTCTAAAATCTTGTGCTGACCTGGGCATGGTCTTTAATCTCAATGAGCTTTTTATCTACTGATTCATTTGCCATATAAGATTAAATTTAGAAGCCTTATAAACATGAAATTTAGGAAACTAGGTTTTCCTAGACTATAGTCAACATAGATTAGTGACTAGATTTATCAAAGATTGAATTTATAAGACATTTAATCAACTGATATAGTTTTCTAAGACAAATGAGCTTGTTATTGAATATTTATGTAAATAAGTGTTACAAAACTCGGCTTGGCCAAAAACAATGAAGATGAGCCAATAAGAGTGAATGAAGCAGTGGAATCAGTATCCTTTAACACATGCAGTATTATGAAGACGATTTTTGCAGCTGAAACTGGAACGCGAATAATTCCACGGGGAAAAATATGTTGCAAGTCAGCAGGTGCCATGGTGAATAGGATGTGGATGAAGTTAGCATTCATATTCAACATGTTAGAGTTAATACTTTTGTTGTTGTTGCAAAATACATCTTGCATTTACAGAAAAATGTTTAAAAACATCAAAACAAAAGTGGAAGTCTATATACAATGGAGATTACATCCTCTTCCCAAGAGATGCTAACACTGAAATAAAAAGTCTGAATAGGCTACAAAATCTAAAACTTGATCATTTTGATCAACAAAGCTCCCATGGCCAATAACTAGTGATGTACCTCATCACACCGTATAGCACAAAATGCTAACAGAGAGCTAACCTCAGTCTCAAAAGAAACTTATACTGTATCTTTTAGAGGGTGAACAGAGCAGAAACTATCAAGCATTGTCAAATCCCAATGAAGGATGAGAGAACTAGGTAGCTGCAGTAACCAAACGTCGGTTGCCAATTAATCTGGCCCTAAAATAGTACTGAGCAATGGTCCTGAATGAATGCCCAACAAATCCTAACAAATTGGCACTTCCAAAAAATATGCTTCACCATCTCACAACAGTGACAAAGAGGGCAGAGTCCATCAGAAATCCCACTCTTTGCCAATCTATCTCTCAAGGTGATCCCTTACTAGATAACTAGCCAAGCAAAAACTTGCAGCTTATAAGACAGTTGAATGGACCTTTTATCGCAAAAACTGTAGGTTGGGCAAAGCCCGACCCAATCCACAAGATGGCAATAACAGTGGGAGAATCTACCCACTGTCACTTTAGGTAAAACCTCCCCTCGCTTAAGTGAGGGATAAATCCAACACAAGGGGAGAATCCCGAGTGACCCTAGGGGAAATGAGACGAAAAGTGAGATGATGGAAGTGATGGCCCTATAGGTCAAGATACTAAGTGGAAGATAGCTTGGAAAAGAGTTTCGGAAGTGGTTGATAGTTGCCAAGAAACTTGAGTACCTACAGAAGATGATTGTACCTTCCCGAGACACAAGAAAGGACGAGTATGCAAGCTTAAAGTTAAGTAGACAAGCAAGTTAAGCTTGCTGTCCCTATTTGCAGAAGTCAACGGAGATATATTGTTGGTGTTATATGATTCTCATTTCTTGATAGTTATTGCCTTATGATTAATAACAAGATTCACTTTCATACAACAGTTATCATAGAATAACTATACACTGAAAATCTCAACTATAACAATGCAACGGAAATAACAAGATCTAGAAATATTAACCATGCACAATAGACAAAAGAACACAAGAATTTATCCTGGGAAACCCAAACTTGGGAGAAAACCCAACAACCTTTCTCTAGAAGAATTCAATCCAAGATATTACCAGTACATCACCATCAAAGTCAAAATACCATGCAAAGAAGATCCTCCCCAAGGCTAGCATCACCAAGACCTAGCTCCTCAATAATATGACCAAGAATAACCAAGCAAGAGCTTCTCCAAGTGTGACACACTCTCCAAGATAACCAATAACCTAGAAATAGCGAAATTGCCAAAATTACAGCTGCAACTGCCTTGTGCGCACTGCAGAAGGAGCTGTCTTAGTGTCAAAATGAAATGAGCCAATCCTGTATTTATACTGATCTGGGCGCCTGACGAGGTATCAATATGATTCCCAATTATTTGGTGTCACTTTACACTCTTTCACTTAATTTGTCAACCCAAGGTTCAATGTGTACTTGCGAGGCACTCAGTGTAGTATGCACAGAAGAAGGACTTCGCCCAGCTACTGCGAAAGACTAACTAAACAAGACTGTGCATAAATCGAAGAAAAACATAAAAGCATAAAGTCACAATGCTATAACCCCCATCCCAGCTGGTAGTACCTTTCAGGATAAGGTCTCTGAGCTCTCATAACCCTATACCCTCGTGTATTCACCTCGTGGGGTCATAGATAAAGTGATTCTGCAGCACTCCAAGCAACGCAAAGAAAACTATCTATTTCATTTTAACTCACACATTAAAATATCATAAATGAAACTATTACTTGGTTAATATGCCAGGACTAGATTAGCAAATCATATAATTCCCCAATTTACAACTTTGTTAATGATATTCCAAATATTGTTACAGATAAGAAATGCAAGCACAAATTTGACATATAGTATTAATATAAGCAAAGATTGATCAAGAAATTAATAATTTGCATAAATCTAAGTCCTAGCACATCCTACTCATCATTCTGCAACATAAAACCAATGGCCATTGTGCAGCCAAGGTTTGGAACAAAGATAAAATTATGCAATTCTACATCAAAATCAAATTAACAGCTATCTATTAACACAAAAAGATTGTATGCAACACAAAACCTTACCTGTGAGTGGGCCCTTCCTCACAGGTAGGCCTGTGCTCTCAATCTTAAATCACCACCAGTGGACAACAATAAGCACACACAACATAGATAGAAATTTATTAAGTCTGAACTTGAGCTCTCGGCTCTTACACAACAGTATGTCTACAACAAGAGACCACACGTACTAGTCGTCCCCCCCACAGACACTAGCACACATATATTTATATAAGAGGAGGGAATTTGGTTGCCCAAATATGGAGTGACCAGTCCCTATTATTTTGCTAACAACCAAACTACTACTGTCTGCTGATTTGATTGGACATTCATTTTTACATATCAGCCAATTGGAGGTGGCTTCTAGACCTATAGATTCCTCCAAAAATAGCTAAGTTGTTTCATCAACTTGTGCAAGTGGATTATGGCTTATCCGATTGCTTAGCACGTGCTAGGTGATTTAATTAGTTTTTCGAAGCATTAATTCTTTAACCATATGGATGGAACTTTGTGGCACCTACTGGAACTTGTTTCCTTCATCTCATCATTGGATACTCGATACCTTAGCTAATTTCATTTCCTTAATCTGCTGCTGATTTTAATTCCTTTAACTCTGGTGAAGATATTAACTCTGCTGATATAATAGCGTTGGAGCTGATATATATTAAGTGCCAGAATTATGCACTTAAAATCAAATGCTGGAACCTTGCTGAATTAGTATCATGCTGATTTTAATCTTTCAATTCTGATATATCTTGTTGCTGGAGATATTAATTAATATGCTGATTGGTGAGGCTCACGGACACATATTACATATGCTGGAAATATTTTAAATTAATCTCCTTGCTGATATATTTCCATGCTAAATATATTCACATTAAATCCCCTTGTTGATATGCCTTCATTGTTCTTGAAATCCTTCATATATCTTCCAAGGAAACCTGGAATTTATTATTGACATTGCAGTGTCCGACAATGTTAAATATTTAGGTGATTCTGAGCTATTACAGGCCTAATTCTGCAACAGGCAACTACAGGGATTCTGCAGTAGGTAGCTACAGGGATTCTGCAGTAGATTGATTTGAAAACATGAGAACCTCAGAACTGTATCAACATTTAATGATTCTGAATCTGTGGCAATGGATGTGCAATGACCCTGATTTGAAGAATATGTGAACCTTTAAAGCAAAACCCTGTAATGACTTGTCCACACATGAGCTGTCACTTCAAAAGTAAATACAAGACACGCTACTTCCCCTAATGTTAATCAGAAATCCAATAAAATATTAAGAAATGCAATTGGAAAACATCTTGAGCCTAAATCCCGTATATGGATTAAAATGGATAAGACATGGTTATATGTAAATGATAAAGGGTTAAAAAGAAAGAAAAGAAGATGTCAAATGATGGTAATTTCGTGGCTCATCATCGCCATTATGGGGCCGACTTCTTATTTCTGGGTCTTCAATTTTATTATTATTTTTCCTGTGGGGTCGACTTCTCTTCCTAGGTATTGAACTTCTTCCTGGGGATTCTGTAATGGTGTAGATGGGTCTTCTTGTACTTTCTTGTGGAGAATGACTGCCCGAAGTTGCAAATCTCCAATAGGCCCTCTCAATGAGGGACATATTCTCCATACTTGGATTTCTTCTGTCATAGAAAGCTTGTCTTGATGAGCCATGTTGATGTGCCATCTCCGCACATGCATTCCATCCCGGAATATGCATGTGATAACATCTCGAGTCCATCCACTCCTTGACAGGAGAAGGACTACACCTAGGCCATTCACCGCTAGCAGAGCCCCGTGAGTGAATTAATCATTACCCTTGGTCATATCAACACTAGCATAGCCTCGTGCATGACCAATTTGGGATAATATCTTCCTGATCCTTATCTGGGCCACTCACCACTGGCAAAGCCCCGTGGATGAGTGAATCATTCTCCTTTGGTCATATCAACACTAGCATAGCCTTGTGCATTGTAATGTCCCCATTTTGGGACATTATAACATTACAAAGTGTTATGCCTACCAGAGTAGCCAGATAGGGGTGATAGAGAGTTCGTGAGATATTAAGGGGTTTTATTGGGGCCGACTTGCATCGTTTATCATCAGAATCCATTCCGAACAACTTGGCTTTGGTTCTGTTGCATTCTGACGATTTTCATAATTTTGAGTTATTATGGGTCATATCTTAATTAAATTCACTAAGAAGGTCATAATGGGCATATTACTTGGAGAAACCTCTTAGTGTAATAGTTCATCAGAATCGGGAGGAAGAGCATTACATGATAAGATGATGAGAAGTGACTTTCAGTGGTCGGAGAAACCATCAGGATGGATAAATCACTTTTTAGAGGTAAAATGGTTAATTAATTAACTAATTAAGTGATTTAATCAAGGAATAATAAAATAAAGTAAAAGTCACTTGGAGGGAAAAGGTCAACAATGAATAAGGGTTTCGGTAAGCTATAAAGGAAGGGTAAAGCAACCTAATTCATAATTATGTTATGATTTGATGTTGAGGTATTTGCAGAGGAGGAGGAAATCGACCCCCTTGTTTTGTGGATTTCTGGAGGAAACCACCACCATTGATCGATTTCGGTGTTGAGAGACACACCCCAACCTATCGGAGATACCATCCAGGTATTTCACCGTGCATTACAGTGTCCGGTTCTGTGATTGC
>JASDQU010360419.1:0-11798 GCA_032191745.1 Picea mariana | reverse complement strand
CTCAGACGGATGGTCAGACTGAGATAGTCAACAAATGGGTGGAAGGTTACCTCAGAAACTACGTAGCAGGACAACAGAAAGCATGGGTCAGATGGTTACATTTGGGAGAATATTGCTACAACACCACCCAACATATGTCCATTGGCATGTCACCCTTCAGAGATTTATATAGCTACGATCCTTTATCATTTGTGGAGATTGCATTTGGTGACAGCAGGGCACCGATGGTACAAGATTGGATACAGCAGAGCCAAGACATTCTCAGAGAATTGAAGGATCATTTACAGAGGGCACAAAACCAGCAAAAGGTCCAAGCAGACAAGCACAGAGTTGATCGCACCTTTGAGGTTGGCGATTTAGTCTATTTGAGGTTGCAACCATACAGGCAGGCCTCCATTAACAGAAGCGGAGCGGAGAAACTACAACCACGTTTCTTTGGACCTTACAGAGTTAGCAAGAGGATAGGGGCAGTAGCTTATGAGCTGGAGCTTCCACAGGGTAGAAAAATTCACAACGTCTTCCATGTCTTGTGCCTTAAGAAATCCCTCGGTCAACACATCAGGCCTATTGAGGCATTACCTCCCATGGATGAGGAGGGACAGCTTGTTTTGATTCTAGAGGAGGTGTTAGAAGTCTGAGAGAAGAGGCTCTGAAACCGAAGCATCAAGGAGTATCTGATCAGGTGGAAGGATTTACCCATTGAGGATGCCACTTGGGAGCAAGAGCACGTGGTTAGAGAAGCAGGTTTGGAATTGCTTGAGGACAAGCAATTTCAAGCAGGGGAGACTGTAATGTCCCCCACCTCTTAGATAGGTGATGAGGAGACTCACTGGCCTGGGCACCCCCACTAGGTCATAGTCTCACACTGAGGGGGGGAAAGTTAAGAAGTTAAAAGTTATATTTTTAAGTTGACTTAAGAAAGGAAAAGGATAAAGGAGTAAAAGATAACTCAACAGAAGAATAGAAGATTAACCCTGGGAGTTAACCTAACTCAACAGAGAATTAGAAGGAAAAGTATAAGTAAGAGGCTGGGGCGCACTTATTACTCATTCTAGTTTTGGATTAGCATTTGCTATTTCTCTTGAGCATTTAGTTTGGGGGTTTTGCTGTACAAACCCTTGTGATCAACTCAGTGGTGAAATATCCACTCACCTTGTTCCGTAGCTTGGTCTCGGGGATGAAAGATTCCTCCACACCATTCTAGTCTCAGCCCATCTCCATCTAGCACTTCAGAAGGTAGCAGTTCGTACTGTTCTTGTGTTTCCATCAAGGGCGCACCATCATCTAGAGGGAGGTTTGATCCAACTTATCCTGAGGGCCTGGGGCCATTCCGACAGTTGGGTTTTGTTTGTAGGGGTAGGACCATCAGTTTGAGGGCTTTTCTGGAGGGTTATCATCATTCTACATTTATCTACAGATTGGGACATCTTGGAGCCATAGGGGACGTCCTATGATTCAGTAAAACTCAGATCTAGGGAGATCTGCTTGAGATCTGAGTCTGAAACTTCTCCCACGGGATTCTCATAGCCCGATCTATATTATTGGAGAGTTTCAGAGCATTTGGAGGCCTCCTTCATCAGGGCCAAACCAGCTAGGGTTTCAGTCATCCAGTGGGGCGCACCATTCAATGGAGGAATTCAGATCTATAGGGTTTGAGAGTGGATTTGGGAATTTGGACATCTGGGTTGTCCTTACAGTTTCTCGATCTATCATTTGGCATATTTCTCGAGATGATTGGACACCTTTGGTAGCAGGGCCAAATTATTGAGGGCTTCAGCATTCTAGCAGGGCGTGGCACTTTCCAGCTTGGAGGTTGAGCATTAGTACGGCTCAGATCTACTTGATTCAGTATTCATTGTATATCCAGCCTTTGGAGGCTTATTTTGTATTGTCGGGAGCATTTTGTAGCAGCTCATATCTATTGCTTGTATGACCATCTGAGGTTTATGCCAGATCGACCATCTATTGTATTGATCTTACATTGCTCATATTAAAAAGGTCATATCTTTGCTTATGCTTCTACATCTTGAATATATTGTGATCTTCATGTGTTGATGAATCTTGTATGCACTTAATAGCTCAATAAATACCTACACATCAATAGATCAGTAGTAGTTAGTAATTCCAAGAAAAAAATTTGGCTTGGGATCATTACAACAGATTAGTGTATTTTCTTTATTGGATTTTGGCCACTCCAGAGTGGAAGCTGCGGCATTAGAAGAAATAAATCTAGTTAACATTGAATTTAAGAAGCACGACCCGCAGAAGGTTGTGGGTAACCATATGGCCAGTTGCAATCTTAAAAAGTATGAACATGAAGAATCCCCTCAGGATGAAGTGTTCTGAGGGGTGAGATCTTACCAAGAATTTTTGACCTGAGTTCGATCCCTATCAACTGATAAAATGGTTGATTTTTACAACTTCCAAAAACACCGAAGAAGTATTCTTCTGAAAGTATTACAAGGGGAAAACTCGATGGCTCCTACTACACAGCAAACAAAGACCCAGAATCCAAAAGTCGGAAGCTCTAGCAAACAAGAAGCCCCTTAAAACTCAGAGAAGTTTGAAATCTCGACTCACAAAAAGGATATCCCAACGACAGAGGTATCTAGTGACCAGGCCAAAGATCAACTAGAGACATTAACAAATCAAGGAGAAGATAGGCCACTGTCTTCACCAAGTAAATCAACTATAGATGAAACCGGAAGACAATTATCCACAGAAATCGGCAACCCCATTCATAGTGTCACGCCGTTACAATCCACTAGAGGAAACCCCAATACAGAGGTAATACTCATAGGAGATCTCACGCCCATCTCTATTGAAGAGATACCTCCCTCGGATTTCTTTTTCAATAAGAAAAGAAAAGTTGTGGTGAAGAAAGAAATTCACCAAAAAAAGGGTGCAACAGAAAAAAAAAACACAGAGTATTGTTGGATGGACAGAGTTTGGAAGATGAAGATTTTGCTAAAGAGGTAGCCGGCTCTTTGGGAGCTTTTGCAACAGCTAACCTATTCTCAGTCGATAACCTAAAAGAAAGACTGAAGCAGAGAAATCAGATGATAAGTCAGTTGCAAAATCAAATAAGGAATGCAGAAAATAATGTCAGAGAAGAAGTCAATAAAGGACTGGAACATGCTAGAGCTAGTGATAGACAAAAAATCCAAATGCTCAAGTCCAGTCTTGACGAGATGCATAAGAAGATGCAAGTGAGCAAAAGGTAGACTATCTAGCAAGATGAGTTGGTAAAACAATTGCAAGAAAAGGTCAGTTCCACTGAGAAAATGGTTGTGGATATAGCATTCTTTCAAGATCAAGTGTTGGAGGTGCTAAAGAAACTGGAAATAGTTCAACAAATCCTGCTCTCTAAAGTAAAAATTGTCCAAAATCATTCTCAGGTGATGGATGAAGCATTAAGTAATATTGTTTTAAGAGAGAGAGAGGCTATCATTGCCCGAACTACCTTCGAAGAAGCGGTTATATCATCAGCAAAAGAAGGAAAAGATATGGCATCTGGGTTGTCTATTTCAGAGCAAAGCAGAGGTGATATTATACTAAAGACTTGGGAGTCAAACATGGTCGAAGGTAGGAAAATGGCTAAGGAATTGAAAGAATCTTACGAAGAAGTTTTTTGTTCACTTAACAAAGAATTATTAGGCTTTGATAAAGAAGATAGTTCTAGAACACTGGGTCAGATTAATATAGCCAAACATCAGCTTGACATTAAAACAAATATGGAAGAAGCACAAGCTGAAATATCACAGATAAAACAGGTTGATATTTCTCAAATAGATAAATGGATAGCGAAGCCTAATCTACAACTACAGTCTATTATTTCAAAGGATAGACGGATAGAAGAGAGATTGCCTCAGCTGGAAAAGAAATTATACATTTTTTAGGCTAATAACTTAACAGGGTCTTCCGAGTTGGTAGCCGAATTTGTGAGCAGGTGCATCAAATGTATTGAGTAGGGAAAATGTAGTACCTATGGAAACAAATGAATGCAATCTATGTACATTATCTATTTTGGATCTAGAAGACAGGAAAGGAAAACTTTCATGCCAGCATAATGAGAAGATCAAGAAGATTGCAAATGAAGCGTTTCAGTTTCCATATTTTGTAATTTTAATTATTCTGAAGATAGAGGAATTCCAACCGTTTGAGGTTGAGAACTTTTGTATAAATACATATTCGAAAGAATGAGAAAGGGCTGCTTCTTGCCAGTTGTAATCGACAAAACTCTCCTCATTGAGAATTAATACAAGTGTAGACCAGAGATTCCATATTTCCCCCATTTGAGTTATGTGTTCTTTTGTCTTTCCACATTCTAGCGATTTTTCATATATTTCCTTGATGAATGCCTGATCGCAATTTAGTACAACATCTACTGTGGTTATGTTTCACTTAGTTATCTAATAACAAACAACTTTTCCTCTGTATTTAGTGTTAGTAGATACAAGACCTGTGAATTAATTAGATGGCTACATTTTATGCTTCATTTAAAGGTTATATTGTCTATTTTCTTCTTCTGTAACAAAGTAAGATTCTTCTATATTTGATGCCTTTCTTTGTCTAACATCTTTATGTTTTTCTCTCATTACATCCAATATTTTCAAATTTAACTCAGACACGAAAACAACCTCTGAGTTGTCATACTATTAATTCAATTTAAGGAATTTTTCTCACATAACTGAGACAGAAAAAGCAAACTTTTAAACTTTCTTCATTTCCTGATTCCTGCAATTGTGCTTTGAGACTTAATTACAAACTCAGGAACAACATAGATGATCTCATAATCATAGCCCAACATTTTGGTGAGTCACTTATTTTGTTCTGGGGATGACAACCTCTGCTTGAGGAAATACTTGAGGCTCTGGTGATCGGTTTTGATCTGAAAATGATGCCCCAATAGATATGATTGCCAAGTGTGCACAATATGTAGAATGACCATCATTTCCTTTTCATATGTATATTTTCCAAAATTGTGACCAATCAAAGCCTAGCTAGTGAAAGCAAGAGGTCGACCGTCTTGGGTGAGAACTACACCAATACCAGTACTTGAAGCATCCGATTCAACCACAATTTTTTGTTGAAATCAGGTACTACTAATATGGGGTAGTACGCATGGCTTGCTTCAAATATAGGAAGGGTTGTTCGACTATAGGGGACCTCTGAAATGCATTCTTCTTAAGAAGGTTCGTCAATGGTTGAGCTATTTTTCCATAATGGCAGATAAATTTCCTGTAATATCCAGTGAGGCCAAGGAAACCCTCAAGGATTTTCAAGGTCTTAGGATGTGGCCAATACTACATGGATTGAATCTTGTGGGGGGCATGCATATTCCATCACCACTAACAATGTGTCCCAAGTATTCGACCTCACTTGCCCCAAAATAACACTTGGGATTTTTTTATGAAAAACTGACGGTCCCGTAACAATTGGAGTAGTTTGTCAACATGTTGAATATGGGAATCCCAAGTGCGGCTATAAATAAGAATGTCATCAAAGAAAACTAGAACAAACTTCCGAAGGTAGGGCTTCAAGAATTTATTCATGAGACTTTGAAAGGTATATGGAGCATTGCAAAGCCAAAAAGACATTACCAAGAACTCATAATGGCCTTCATGAGTTCTGAAAGTGATCTTTGGAATATTTGCTTCCTTCATCCTAATCTGGTGATAACCAGAGCGAAGATCCAATTTGGTGAAGAAACAGGCACCCTGGGGCTCATTTAACAAGTCATCAATGATAGGAATGGGAAACTTATCCTTAATGGTCAATGTATTAAGGGTGAAAAAATCTAGACACGTGCACCAAAAACCTTCTTTCTTTAGGACCATTACAACAGGAGAGGAGTATGGGTTGGTACTTGGGAGAATTACCTCAACTTCCAATAGTTCACGCATTATTTTTTCTATTTCATTTTTTTGAGAAAAGGGGTATTCGTAGGGGAGTACATTGGGGGGTTGACTTCCAGGAAGGAGAGGGATGTTGTGATCAAGGGGATACCTTAAGAAAACCACTGCGTCCATAAGAAAAGTTTACCAACCTAAACTCACACAGTCTAATGCTAAATTTCCACTTGAACCGTTAACTCCGCAAGAAGTTTCCACACAAATCCTTTTCGGAGAAACGTCGGTTGATAGAACTAAAGCCCAGATTAGTTTTATCCGAGATAAAGACCGAAACCAATTCAACTACCTCCTTTTCCAATAAATGCAAAGATCTCATCTCGATACCTGCTTCAATTGATATTCCATCAGTTCCTGAAGAAAAGTTTCCAACTTCCTGAAGTTTCGAAGAACATATTATACATTTCGATTCGACTCCCGCTGGTTCCCCCGTTTACATATCTTGCAAGTCTGAAGAACCCAGCCTTCGTCTCTCATTTCCTCCATTTTTAGTTTTTCTCTCTCCAGGTGGTTAGTTCCCAGACCCCCTTTTACTACATCCTGAAGTAGCCGAAAGGTCACTTCACGTCTTTGAAAACCCTCTCTACAATATCCAAGTTTCATCCCCTAGAATGTCAATGGCTGTTGTTGGGGGAGGTGGTGCAGGCTGTGGAGGTGGAGGAGGACATGGTGTCGGAGGAGGAGGGGGAGGCAATCATGGACCACTCCCACCTCCTAGAATTTTCGCTAAAGTGGCTGCCAGATATGCTCCTTTGGTCCTCCTAGTCCCCCTCCATGATTTACCTGAAAACTATATGAAAAACCTACCAAAGTTTATAGGAGAAGGAGACCTAACCGCGACTGAGCACATAAATGTTTTTGATAAATTCGCCGACATTCTTGGCCTCAAGCATGAAGATGTCTATTCATGACTGTTAGTCCAAACTTTCAAAGGACATGTAAGAACCTGGTTTCGAGGACTGCCGACAAGTTCAATAGGATCATATGATGAGTTAGAAAGCGCCTTTCTCAGACAATGGGGAGAAATAAAAGATCATCTTTATTGTTTAACCGAGTTTGGAGCTTTGAGAAAGAAGAACTCAAAAACATTTCTTGAATTCACTCAAAGATTTAAAAAATTATACAACAAGATCCTAGCTGAAGTTAAACCTTCGCAACCCACAACAAAAGTAACTTTCGTCGGAGCCTTCGAGCCCGATTTTTCTCTGTTATTGAGAGAAAGGAGAGCTACCGATCTCACTAGAATGCAAGACGATGTTGTAGAGATTGAGTCAAATATGATGGCATCTGGAAAATTCAAAACTAAAGTCAAAACGAGAAATAAAGAAACCAGACGATTTAGAGAACAAGCAGGACCCTCCGGATCTGGGAGCTCCTCGAAAGATAAAATGAATGATATGGAAAAAATAATTCAAGAACTATCAAAAAATATTTCGAAGATGGAACTAAATCAATCTAAAGCGCATCAGTTAGCTAGAAATGATTTCAGGAAAAACCCTAACTCTCAAGTACAACAAAGGAAGATTAAAAATGAAGATCAAAAGATTCAGGCCCCCTTTAAAAACGAATTTTTTCTTAGGAGGAGATGGCATGCAAGAATTTGAGGAATTAGAGGAAGATATGAATAATCTTGGCGATGATTGTCAACAACCTCATTTGACAAGGCAAGATTATGAAAGATCTTTAAAGGCAGAGCACATGTATAATAATGATGATGTCATAAACACCTTAGAAGATTCTGCTTATCAAGGAATCGTCGATAATATAATGGCCAAGCTACAACAGAAGTATAATTTAAGGCTTAAAAGTAAAAATATAGCAACTGCCCAACCGAAGAAAATATTTTCGAGAGGTGAAACATATGAGCCAGCTCCAAAACGAACTGAAACATAGACTGCCAAAATAAAAGGAGTCTACTCACAGAATGCGAAAACAAAAACAGCTGAGATATAGACTGCAGAAATAAAAACAACTGAAAAGAAAGCAACACAAGCCAACAAGTCAGAAAAAAAGGAGATAGATATCCAAACCAGAGAGACTGATAAGACAACAGGAAATTTTAATCTAGAAAATGAGATTAATAATATCAAGATCCTTGTACCTCTGGTCGAACTGGAAAAAAACCCTACATACAGAAAACAAATTGCCAAAATGATACATTTTTCATATATTGAAAGTCAGGCCGATGTTATCAATTTAGAATATGATAAAATGAATATAATATTTGGTCCACATTTTGAAGGTTCCAAAGATATTGTCGCTCCCTTTTACATTACGCTAACTGTGCATGATCATCTGCTCCATAATTGCATGTTGGATTCTGGAGCTTCCCACAATGTGATGCTCAAAGCTATTATGGATAGACTTGGTCTTGAAATTACCAGACCATACAGATATTTGTATTCTTTTGATTCGTGAAAAGTTAAATGTATGGGTATGATTAAAGATTTAGTGGTCAATCTTGCACAGATTCCTGTAAAAAGTGTTATGATGGATGTGGTCATTGTTGATATTCCTCCAAAGTATGGTATGATTTTATCCAAGTATTGGGGTGCTAAGTGTGGAGGATCCCTGCAACTCGACATGACATACGCTACAATCTCGATCTTTGGCAAACAGTTCACCTGCCTGTACAAAGAAACAAGGCTGGCATATACAGTAAGTGATCCGCATAACCTGAATAATTACCATGTTTATGTCGTAGATCAGGATTTAGGAAATTGTATTTTATCAATTGATAACGATATAGATGAATGTATAGAAAAAATTGTACTGAAAAAGAAAAAATAGAAAAAACAAAAAAAGATGTATATAGTACTGGAGTTTGGAAAATGTATTTTGATGGTGCTTCGTCCTGTGGAGGAGCAAGAGCCAGAGTGTTGTTTGTGGCACCCAGGAATGAGTTTATTATCCCTTTTTCTTATAGGTTACAATGGGACATCGATTATACCAATAATGTGTGCGAATATGAATCCCTGGTCTTAGGATTAGAGGCTGCCAGGAAGTTGAATATTAAAAACCTGGAATTTTATGGTGATGCGGAATTAACCGTAAAATAGATAAATCAGCAGTACTAGGCCAAACACCCGAGGTTGCGGTATTACAGAAATTGTGCTTGGGATATGATTCAAAAATTTTTCTCATCAGTTAATGTTCACTACATTCCCAAAACAGAAAATCAACAGGCAGATTCATTAGCCAAAGCGGCCTCAACGTTTGTACCTCCTACTGTTTTCAAACTGAAGTATCACATAGAAATGAGGCACAGACCCTCAATACCAAATAATATACAACACTGGCAGGTGTTCGAAGATGATGAACAAATCAGACAATTCCTAGAAATGGTGGACGACTTTGCTGAAATGCATATTTACCAGGAAAATCAGAATGACCATGTTTGGATCATGCAGGAAGGGGAAAACCCTCAGGAGTTCCGAGATAAGATCACAAATCAACGCATGTTAGTGCTAAAAAATAATCAGATCCCTAAGGTTTTAATTCCCTTGGAGATATCATTTGATCGTGATGACATTCCATTAAATTCTACCTTACAGCCTCAGCCTGAAGAGGTTGAATATTGTGACACAGGCACTAAAGAGACTCCTAAGCTGGTAAAAATATCTAAATACCTTCTTCCTGAAATGAAAAGAAAATATGTGGAGTTACTCAAACAATATAAAGTCGTTTTTGCCTGGTCTTATGATGAATTAAGGACTTATGATACCACCGTAATCGAACACAAGATTCCTCTAAAGCAAGGCGTTAAACCATTCAGACAAAAGCTCAGACAGGTAAATTCCATACAATTGCTTGTGATAGAAAAGGAAGTAAAGAATCTTTTGGATGCTAAAATCATTGTACCACTCAGGTATTCAGAGTGGGTAGCCAACCTGGTCCCAGTCATGAAGAAAAAGGGCGAAATAAGACTGTGTGTAGATTTTAGAAAGTTAAATAAATCATCCCTCAAAGATAATTATCCATTACCTAAAATGGATGATGTATTGGAAAAAGTGGTCAGAGAAAATAGAATGTCTATGATTGACGGATTTTTGGGCTATAAGCAAATCGCAGTCCACGAGGATGATAGAGAAAAAACCGCATTCACCACCCCATGGGGTACCTTTATGTATGAAAAAATTCCATTTGGTCTGATGAACACAGCTGCCACCTTCTAGCGAGCTATGGACATCGCCTTTGTCGGCGAAAGAGATAAGTTCATTGTCATTTATCTTGATTATTTGACCATATTTTCTAAATCTGATGCAGAGCATCTAATACGTCTCAAAGAGATGTTTGAGAAATGTCACAAATTTGGTTTGTCTTTAAATCCTAAGAAATCTCACTTTGCAATGCAGGAAGGTAAACTCTTGGGCCACATTGTATCTCGAAACAGAATTTAAATCGACCCGAAAAGGGTTGAAGCTATAGATACTATCAATATTCCTAGAAATAGAAAAGAAATTCAGTCATTTTTAGAAAAGATCAATTTTCTGAGAAGATTTATCCCAAACTTCATTGAAATCGTGAAATTGATTACAAATATGCTTAAAAAACACAGCGAGGTTAAATGGACGACAAAAGCCAAAGCATCATTTGAATGCATCAAGAAGGGTCATGGGTGAAGCACTAGTGCTAGCAAGCCCAGATTATCTAAAGGAATTCTTAATTTTCTCATTCGCATCCGAACACACAATTGTTGCAGTACTCCTACAGAAGAATGAAGAGGGGTTCGAACAACCAATAACATTTTTTAGCAAAGCCTTAGAGACGTAGAGTTGAAATACGGCATAATGGAAAAGCAAGCATATGCAATGTTGAAGGCCTTAAAAGGTTTGAGGACCTATGTATTACATTCTAAAGTGATTTCATATGTACCCACCAGTTCTATTAAAGATATACTGGTGCAACCCAATAGTGACGGAAAGAGGGGCCGATGGCTTGCTAAAATTCAAGAATTCAATCTAGAGGTGAAACCAACAAAGCTCGTCAAAGGACAAGTTTTGGCTAAGCTACTAGCTAAATCTAGTTTCAGAGCGCTTGGAATAAATAGCCTGCAAGAGTGCGAAGGATTTCTGGACATAGAGGAATTCGACGATCAAATACCTACAACTCAAATCGAGGAGAAGTTCTCTTCTTCTACTTGGTATAAAGATATAGTCTCTTACCTTTTGAATCTGCAATGCCCAGAAGATATAACTCCTTCTAAAGCCAGAATGTTGAAATTGCACGTAGTAAAATATTGTATCATGGATAGCAGATTGTATTGGAAGGATCCTCTGGGATTTTTACTAAGCTGCTTGGTAGAATCTGAAACAGAAAGGGCCATAAATGAATTTCACGAAGGAGTGTGTGGAGGACATCATGCATGTAGAGATATGGCCTATAAAATCCTAAAAGCAGGATATTATTGGAATAAATTATTCATTGATGTAAGTGATAAAGTCAGAGCTTGTAACCCCTGCTAATTATTTTTAGGCAAACAAAAGCTTCCCACAGTACCTTTGGTACCAGTTAAAACAGAAGCCCCGTTTCAACAATGGGGGCTAGATTTTATTGGTGAAATCAATCCACACTCTAGCGCGCAACACAAATGGATCATGATCGCTACAAATTATTTCACCAAATGGGTAGAAGCTATTCCAACCAAAAACGCTACAGATTCGGTGGTGATAAATTTCTTGGAGGAAAACATTTTATCTATATTTGGCTGTCCTCGTGTTTAAGGATAAATTCGTGAGTGCGGACACAGACCAATCTCCCCAGATCCACCTGGATCTGGAACAAAACGTGACAGAATACTACTCTTTCCCTAGATCTAAAGTATTGAATGGACAAGAGAAAAAGGATGATGTACTTACTTTATGAAAGCTCTCCTTTATCTCTGTT
>JASDQU010360414.1:763-11798 GCA_032191745.1 Picea mariana | reverse complement strand
ATTCTCCAAAAAACAACCTAATCTAGGATCAAATATTATTTACCCTTTTAAATTTTATCTTCCTCTTCTAATCTCATAAACATTAAAATTATGAACAACCTTGAGAATATTTCGATTCTCAATTTGTTCGATGTCATATTAATTAGTAGATATAGAGGATACAAAATATTCTGCTAACTGATTACAACTTGTGTAAATGAGTTTTATGGAAGTATTCGGTTGAATTGTCCTGTTATCTGAGTGGACATATCGTGTTCAAAACATACAATAGTCATGACTTTAAGGTAAGCCACGTCACCAAGTAAATCAATTATTTACATATAGATCCATATGTCAATGGTCTAGTCATCATCATGCAGTGATCCTTTGGTGGTAACAACATTTTATAGTAGTGGTGTTTTTGTATCAAGAATCAAAGTAGCAATACCTCGAAGTAAAAACACCTTGTAGTACCAACACCTTGGGATTGCAACGCCTCAGAGCAACAACGCCTTGGAGTAGAAGCACATCAGAGTAGAAGCATTTGATTATTATGCAAGATTCTTTATCAATTAATCAATGGTTACCCAACATAAACATCATCCTTCCCTAAATGCAGGAAATTATTAAAGAATGAACACATCAAATGGATTAACATACTAGTGTCAAAAAGGTAATTCTCGAGCCATGATAATTATGGAAAAGGTGTGAATAGGAAATAAAAGGGTACAAGATAAGTAACAAAATGATGAAAAAAGGTGTTATTCCCTTGAATCAACGATGTGCTACACTTCCTTCCATACAATGCATCAAATGGGATACTTTTTAATGAGTATTGATATCTATTATTGTAAGAAAACTCTACTAAGTGGATGTAGTCTTCCCACTTTGATGGTTGGTCCATCACATACATTGTGAGCATGTCTTCAATTATTCTATTTCTCCTCTCCATTTTTCCATATGACTCTGGGTGATACTTTGTACTGAGATTAAATTTGTGCCAAATACTTTGAAGAAACCTTTCCAAAACTTTGATTTGAATTTTGGATCTCTATCTAAAACTATTGACTTAGGCACTCCATGTAGACTGAAAACTTCCTTCATGTAAAGCTATGCAATGTTTCATTCCTTGTGTGTAGTCTTCACATGAATAAAATGTGCATATTTTGTTAATTTACCCACCACCATTATGATGGAATCATGGTGCTTCACATTTTTTAGAATCTTTGTAATAAAATGAATTGAAACCATTTCCCATTTCCACTTAGGAATGGGCAATGGTTGTAGTATCCCCGCTAGATGTCTATGTTGTCTTCACTTTTTGGAATTCTAGGCACTTGGCAATGTAATTAGCCACTTCTTCCTTTATTCCTAGCCAAAAGTATTGTATTCGTATAGATGCAATTGTCTTTTGATATCCTGGGTTCCCACCATATGACACATTGTGCATTTCCATCAACTCTATATTTTTCATCCCTCCTGAATTTTTCACATACATTTTTTCTTTATACATGAGGATTCCATCCCCTTTCAACTCATAATAATCAAATTTATATTGTCTCTTTTAGTTTTAGATATTTGTAATCTAAATTTGTTGCCTCTAAAATTCTATATTTTGAATTTGTATTAAACGTTATTATGGATGAAATATTATTTTCATGAGATCTTCTGTTCAGTGCATCAACCACTTGATTTTCCTTTTGTTTGATATCCTTAAATTCAAATTCATATTCACTGAGAAATTCCAGTCATCTAGTTTATCTAGAATTTAATGTTGGTTGTCCAAACAAATGCTTTAGACCACAGTGGTATATCCTTAGCTCAAATGTTTTCCCCATAAGGTAATTTTTCCATATTTTTAATGCATGAACAATGGCTACTAATTCCAAATCATGTGTAGCATAATTACTCTCATGCTTATTTAATTTCCAGGACTCAAAGAATACCAAATGATCATTTTGAGTGAGGAATCCACTGAGCCCTTCCTTGAATGCATCATTGCACACCAAAAAATCTTCATATGGATATACGATCTTTAATATTGGTGCACTTGTCAAAATTTCTTTCAACTATTGAAAACTTTCCCCACATTTGGAAGTCCATTCAAATTTCACTCCCTTATTTTGTAGAGAAGTTATTGGGCTTGTAATCTTTGAAATCCCTTTTATGAATCTTCGGTAATAACCAACAATACTCGTAAATTATCTGACCTCTATTATATTTCTTGGCATTGGACATCCTCTAATGGCCTCTATCTTCTTGGGATCAACTGTTATACCCATCTGTTGATATAATATTCCCAAAGTAGCGAATCTTCTTTTGATAAAAGATGCACTTAATTAGTTTAACATACAATTTATACTCTCTTAAAGATTGCAACACCATTCTCAAATATTTCTCATGCTCTTCTTCTGCCTTTGAATAAAATAGAATATCATCTAAGAAAACAGTCACAAACTTGTCCAGGTACTCCATGAACACTCCATTCCGACAGGCACATGAAAATTTCTAGGGAATTTGATAGGCCAGATGACACTAATGTAAACTCATAATTCCTATATTGTGTCTTGAATGTTGTCTTGTTGATATCCTCTTATTTTATCCTCACCTAATGATAACCTGATCTCAAGTCAATATTGAGAAAAATCAATCCACACTTCAGTTGATCAAATAAATCATCAATCCTTGGCAAAGGATATTTGTTTTTTATGATAACGTTATTTTTCTATCTGAAATCAATACATATCCTTAAGGTTCTATCCTTATTCTTTACAAAAATAACCAAGACTCCCCAAGGTGAGACACCTAGGCATATATAACCCTTCTTCAAAATTTGTTCAATCTTCATCTACAACCCTTTCAATTTCGGTGTGCTCATTATTGAATAAATTATTGTCATTCATGTCAAAGGTAAGTAAGAATTCACATATAAATACTTAAAGGAAATGTGACTTTAATAAATAAAAATGTGGAAGTGGATTAAAAATCAAGTTACGTGAAAGTGGATTAGAAACGCAGTTACATAAAAGTGGACTAAACATGAAAGTGGATTAGAAATGCAGTTACATAAAAGTGGAGTAAACATGAAAGTGGATTAGAAATGCAGTTACATAAAAGTGGAGTAAACATGAAAGTAGATTAGAAAAGGTAAAAGTGAAAGTGGAGTAAAAATGCACATGGTATTTTTACATGGTTTTAAAAATCATAGTGGTATTTTACCCATGGTATGTTGAAAAATAAATTAAAAAAAGAAAAAATGGGGAAATTAATTATTTATTTAATAAAAGTCATGTATTTTCAAACGAACATGATTTTTCATGTAGAACTAATGGTAAAGTATAAAAGGAGAAGAGGGTTTTGATAAATGAAGTGTTTGGGTGAAAATGTAATATTCTTACACATATCATTTGAGGACTGACAATTAAATATCATTCAATGAGAAATGATCAAATATTAGCAAAAGAAGAAGCAATGAGCATAGAGAAGATCTGATGAAAGTAGAAGTAACAAGGACATAACATATTTTGTGAAGACAAAAGAAGAAAGAAGACCAGTAAAAGAATTACATATGAAGAACTTGTAAACTTGTAAGTAGGTTGGTTCCTATATTACAAACAACAATGAGGATTGGTGTCTGCAATAGGTCAATGCCTACAAATAGCAGTGGAGGTTGGTGTCTTCAATAGGCCTGTACCTACAAACAAGAGTCAGGATTGGTGTCTCTAGTAGGTCAGTACCAGATGCAAACAACAGAGGGGATCAATGTCTCTAGTAGGTCGATGCCGACAAAAACTAGTGGGGATTGATGTCTCCAGTAAGTTGGTTCCTACAAAAATTTGTAACTTTTATGACCTTCGCATTTCACAATCTCAAGCATATAGTCAAGACCTATCTTGACAATCTTGTTTCTCACTCCCGTAAGAGAGTGGATCACCCTAAGAACCTTTGGCTAGTTTTTGAAAGATGTCGTCATTATCGCATCTGATTGAACCCTCATAAATGCTTCTTTTGTGTTAGGTTAGGATGACTTATAGGATTTTTAGTCTCTGATACTAGGATCATGGTAGATCCGTTAAAGGCTGAGGAAATACTTTGACTGCCTCCCCCACGCACTATTCAACAACTTCAAGGTTTATAGGGTAAAGCTAACTTTATACGTCGGTTTATAGTGAACTATGCAAATATTACTAAGGGTTTCATGCACCTCTTGAAGAAGGACACCCATTTTATCTAGGATGAGCGAGCCTAGGAATCCTTCGATGTTTGAAGAAATCCTTGGAATCGACACCTTTGCTAAAGTCTCTTGACTACAATATAGATTACGTTTTTTATGTCACCATGTCCGAAGAGACTATTTGTATGGTACTGGTTTAGGATGATGATGATCTCCATGAGAACATCATTTATTATCTTAGTCAAAACTTAGTCGGTCCTGAACTCAAATATTATCACGTTGAAAAGATAGCTTTGGTTTTCGTTCACGCAGTCCAATGGTTACGTCATTATATATTTCTTTGAAAAACTACTATGGTTGTTGATGTCAATCCATTTCAATATATCCTTACTAGGTGCATCATAGGGGGGAAGCATAATAAATGGATTTTCATTTTACAATAATTCTTTCTTGATTTCGCTTTAGGGAAATCCAAGAAATCACTAGTCTTTGCAGAGTTAATATCCAACTTCCCACAATTAGACGAGGATGTTATTCATGTTGATTCATTTGTGGATGATCACATTTTCCTTGTCTCATTGTATGACCCCTGGTATGAAGACATTGTTCTCTATCTTCATACTTTTAAGTTCCCTCAGCATCTCTCTCGAGATGACTAACGACGTATATGATACCAAGCTAAGAACTACCTTATCGTCGGAAACAATTTGTATCATCGAGCAGTAGACAATATATTGCATCATTGTTTAACTCACGAAGAATCTGATTTTGTTCTAAACGATTGCCATAGTGGGGCTTGTGGTGGTCATCTATCTGAGCTTGTGACAAACTAGACAATTTTGTGAGCC
This sequence comes from Picea mariana, assembly GCA_032191745.1. Taxonomy (NCBI): domain Eukaryota; kingdom Viridiplantae; phylum Streptophyta; class Pinopsida; order Pinales; family Pinaceae; genus Picea; species Picea mariana. The sequence goes on along the minus strand of JASDQU010360414.1, from coordinate 6,797 downwards.
GGTTATTTTTGGTAATCTATCTTTAAATATTGCGTTGAAGAGGTTAAGAAGTGTCATCCCCGCCAGGTGCTCACTCGAAAAATGTGCTCACATCCAACCCCTCTCCATCTAGTCATTATTGTTGGTACCTTCACCAAGTGGGGTGTAGACATTGTGGATTGCAACCCAACTTCAGCTGGGGAGCATAATCACATTATCGTAGTCGTAGAATACTTTATTAAGTGAGCCGAGACCATGCCTATAGTTAAATCAAATGGGAATATTGTCACCTTCTTTGTGTTCAATCAAATTATATCCAGGTTCAGAATCTCGAGTGAGATTATCATTGATCATGGAAGTCACCTTCAGAATGAAATGATGGAAGAACTAGCATCTAAACTAGGGTTGAAGCATGGTCATTATTCCCCTTACTACCCCTAGGAAAATGGACAGGTAGAGGATGTGAACAAGTCTCTCACAACCATTCTACAAAAAATTGTCAGCCAGAGAAAATCTAACTGGCATATCATGCTATATCCCACACTTTGGGCATACCGAACCTCGGTCAATACTGACATCGGTTTTTCTCCTTTCCATTTAGTACACGGTGTGGAGTCGATATTTCCTATTGAAAGAGAAATCCAATCTATTATATTGGAAGTTGCACTCCTACCTGACACTTATGATCTCGAACAATGCCTTGTGCACCTAGAGAGTCTTGAAGAGCAAAGTCGAGATGCCTCTATGACTATCGAAGTGAATAAAATATGTGTAAAGGTCCAATATGATAAGTTTGTCTGTCCTCGATTGTACATTGAGGGTGACTTGGTCCTTTTATATGATCAAGCAAAACAACCACTAGGGGCAGGCAAGTTCAAACCCATGTGGCACGATCCCTATATTGTGCGACATGTCTTAGAAAAAGGAGCCTATGAATTAGCATATTATGAAGGGAACATGTTGGCTGAGCCTAGGAATGGGATCTATTTGAAAATATATTATACATGAGCCCCAATCTTGGGCGTAACTCTTTGTATACTAATTTAACTTAGTGTATATATCTTTTCCCTTTATTTTTCATATTCAACTTTCTTATCGAGTTTTCCCTTGGTTGGTATATGTCAATGAAGTCTTCGGTATACTTAGGATTTGTAGACATAGCCATTCATCATACACGAAACTCGGCTTCTGTCGCTTGGGTTGTTTACTCACCCGAGGGTCTACTGGTGTCTTCAGGTGGCGTATGCGTAGGTCCATCCATGAATAATTTGGCCAAATATAGCGTCGTTATAGAACTTTTGCGCGATGTCATTTTTCATGGTATTCTCTCTTTGGAGGTTCGCCTGGATTCCTAGTTAGTAGTATGTCATTTGAATGATAGTTACCATGTCTGTGACCCTACATTATTCCGATGATTTATACGGGTACAAATTTTAGAACGACAGTTTGATTTTATTACTTATAATCACATACCTAGGAGTTCTAATTATATATCCGATGCATATGCTAATTTCATTTTAGATTGCATTTGTCACATAACTAAAGAAAAGAAAACATTCTCATCAATGTACACATTATAACATAAGTAAATCCAAGAACCATGTTTTTATATATATTTCAAAAAATATGATGTTTATAGTACAAAATTGTTGCTAACACCCTCAATACACATATACAATCAATCATACAAAAGTCACGACATATACTCATGTGGCGTCGGATGAGTGTCATGATAGAAAACTATGATGTTTGCGAGATTCCAAAAGAGTCACACCTAAGCTCTGGGCACACCTACTACCTATCACTACATATCCTCTGGTAGATCCTCCACCTGAACCATCAGAATCCTTTATGTCAAATGAGACAGGTTTCCCTACACATTTTGAAGGACTCTCTTTGCAATTCCTCCCAGTGCCTCATCTCCTCAGTGCCTTCGATGATGTCATGGAAGTCAGTCCAGTTTTTGTGGACCTACGTCTATGTCACATACATGTCTAGTTAGTACTTAAACATCATACATAAATATTTCTGTTCTCTTATACAAAAATAATAAAAAAATGAAATATTTAAAAAACTTTGACATACCTATGTCCCCATAGGCGGTCCCTAGTGGTAATGGCATGTCGGGGTCCCCTCTGAAGTTGATCCCTACGTAAGGGTATTCATCTATATCTATGAAATGGCGTCTCCACCAGTAGAAGAAGTCATTGTTGTAGGGTGTGGGCACCCTACCTCCCCCCTGCCTTCTCATCACCTCGGTTCATTGTGCCATGGATGGATCACAAGGTCCATGCGAAATGATATCAAATCTAGGTCCCAAACCTGGAACCCACTCGAATAAAAAGATACATAATATAGAAGTGAACCCGAAGTTCATCTTACTACCCTGTTTGCATTCTGTCAACTGACTCTTCATGTTAGCCAATAGTGAGGTGCACCAGTCATACACTGTGGGTCTTGAGCACTCTAACGAGTATAAAATAAGCGGTCTCGATGCCTAGTGTAAAGAGGTTGATCCTGTGATCCATGTCAAAATGAGGACAACAATATTTAGGCTTAGATTGTTTAACGCTCGGATGGGGAGTTGACTCCCGAACTTCTCGGTCCCTGCAATGCAATGAGCATCTATGTATTCCTCTATTTTCATACCTCTCCCAGCTCCCTGGGATTTGAGGTTTACCACCTCACCCCAACATGACAACCCTGACAAGAAATAAATTTCCTCGACTTCAATCCTTAATGGTTGCCCATCAAGGTTGAAGCTCTCACTATCTTGATCCCAGTAATCCATGAGAAAGTATAGAAATCTCACTTGGGCCCTCATCCCTTTGAGACCCCAAAAATTATACAACCCACATTTTCTCAATGCCATTTGGGTCCCTTGATCCCTTTCCACAGTAGTATTTACCTCTTCATGTTCCCTTTCCCTCCACTCTAGCACCATCCTGTAAGAGAAAAATCAATTTTTTTGTTAGAAATCACTAAAAAACAATGTTTACGGACATATATGCAGGTTGCAGCATTCCCAGTCGCATATAGGGATGAGTATATGTTGGTTGTATTTTAGACAACCCTATATAATCATGCATATACATGACACGGTGAATGGTAGCCCGCGTACACCTAAACTTCTAATTTGTGCCCTAAATAACTTAAAATTGGAACCTAAATACAAATTCTAATCCACTGAAAAGAAAGAGGAGAGGAAGATGAATTATATGGTCCAGACGATCGTCGATTCCATCACTCATACCTCCTGCAATCACCAGTTGAAGTTTAGAGGTAATTTGGTCCAAAATCCACTATTTGGGTAAAAAATACAAATGGTATAGTAAATTTGTTTTTTTTTTAACTATTTATAGAAAACATTTACCCGCTTTGCATAGTTTTGGATAATATTTTCACCTAATGGACTAATACGATAGTGGATTGAGTCAGTTTTTGTAGTTTTATCTAGGGATTCTTGCGGTTTTTAGCGTTATGTCTCCGATTCATAACTTTGGGCAGGTATTTTCGCTACGTAACCTATAGGATAGGTATCCATTCCATCATGCGCACTTTCATCGTCCTATGATTTTCACTCATATTCCTTAGGTACGAACCCATTTTATAGTGACACGAAACCTTCTATCTGCTACTAGAAGTGTTTTTATTGAATGGTAGAGACTTACCAAACATGGGTACCCTAGTTATATCCTCTGCTTTATTTGGTGCCCATACAAAGATTTTTTCCGTAGGACCGGGAGTCCCTTATAGCTAATACATGAATTTATGATGAAATTCATTTATCACTCATAAACATGCTGACCTATACCTAGAGGACTCCCAAACAAGTTTGATTTAAGATCTTTTCTGACTCGTTTTCAAAAAGCAAAAATATTGTCGAGTGAACTTGTCTCTTTCACACTCGTAAATTGGATTTTAAAGGATGTCTATTTGGTGAAAGTTTATCCCTTTTTAAAACCAAGTAGACTAAGATTACAAAAAAGGAAAATTTTTGGTGTTAAGTTGTGATTGCGTCTAATGCCCTTTCTTGCAATAATGAGCCTATTGTCGGTTCTCTCTTTTTGTTATAAACTATTTACCTCAACAGTTTTTCATCCTCAACCAAGCAGATCCTTGTTTATATCCTTCACAACTTGACACCCTATACCCAGGAGGGAACATTCCCCTGAGTTTCCATCTCCTGCATGCACCTCCTTGCATTGATAATAGGTATGTTCCACTGATGGAACTAGTTTTTCTTACTTGCGACACTCGTTTCCTCCTCTGTATCATAACATTCATTTGAATATGAAAAGAAAAAAAAACACAAGCAGGAAGGGAGTATTATCTTATATTGGCAACAATCATGTCGCCTTTGAACAAAGAACAAAATTTTTGAGTCCACTTGTCATCATAATTTTGGGTTTATCATGACCTTAGGAAGCTGATCTCATTACATAGAGTTTACTCCTTCGACTAGTTATGCTCCCAGTCCCTATGGAACATTTGATTGATGCCTCCTGCATCTCAAAGTTTCATCATTGAGTCTATGTTTCCATAGTATTTCATATGTATCATTCTCTTGTTCAAAGGATGTCTATCAACCTATGTCGGCCATTCCTCAGAACTCTTGACTTTGCATGTTGGAAATACCCTCAATTTGTCTCAGAATTGCATGAAGTTGTAGTCCTATTGCGCACCCTATTCCTACTTTCCTCATTGGTAGGTAACCCTGAACCTAGCATTCGACATTTCATCATTGGTCGTTGACTAGGTGGTTTCCCTTGTGTTCAACGACAAGACATCTATTCACACATTGGGATTCGTGCAATGTCTTGGATGCCATTAACCTTATTGGTGGTTTCCTCTCCTTTGTCAGCATTTTTCCTTATTTGTTGATATTCATAGGGTCTTTTTCGTGTACCGCTTGCACCTGGCACAAACGAAAGACACACATGTTTGTTGGTTCATGAACATGTTCTTTGTCTGATTTCCTCCAAAACATCAAGCTCCTTCTTTGTACCTCATGTTGAATGATGAGAGATGCCTTAATTCTCTCCTTTTAGCAGGTCTCCTCCCATCAAATTTATCTCATTTATTCTGGAGACGAGATCTAGAGTCATATGAGTACCTAGAGGCTTACAGTCATTAGTGGTAGGTTCTCTCGCCATCAAAAGTTGGGAATACATCAATGTCTCCTAATCGATGGATTCTTCAAGTGTTCGACCCCGGCTCCTTTATTCACACTTGTAAGAATGTACTCGATGCCTTGATACCTACTTTCATCATCGGTAGGTTGTCTCGCATTTATTAACGGTATACCTCAATGACCGGTAATCAAATGATCTTTCATTGTGTTCAAACTCAACTCCTTTATTCACATGATGTATACTTGCACCTTTGGTGGATTGTGTAGAAGACTTGAAGACATTAGTTTATAGTCGCAACTTTCTTGAGTTGTTTCTACCTTTCATTAGACCAGTACCCATGTGACTTCAGTGATCATGGGAGATCAGATTGTACTCCATTGTATATAGATATCTTCAGATTGATTTTGAGACTGGTTTTACTCGGCCTTGTTCGTGACTATGATAGCCTTTGGCATGTAACCACCTTTTGTATTGCTTATTCATGTCCATGGACAACTGTGTGGTATATTTCACATGGATCAGCGATGTAATTCATATTGGCAACCATGTATGCAGATTCAATACAGATTGTAATGAGAAACTAGTTCTTCCAGCTGGGTCCCCATTACTCCACTTCTGGGTTTTATAATGTATTTCATCCATCAAAAATACTACTCTGACCTCACACATTAGGGGGCATCCTTTATAGAAATATTTTCCTCACCCTATGCGAACTTGCACATAAGGCCTCTTTACATTTCCCTATCATGGATGATTTTAGGGGCTAAATTTCGCTCATGGGCTAATTTTCCATGGTTTTTCCAAAAATGAGATTCGCTATTTTAAAAATGATTCGCCCAAATTCTATAGGATAAAATTATTTTACCTTAAAAATCGCCAACATTTTATAAAAACTATATAAAATCCTTATAAATTTGAAT
>JASDQU010360411.1:0-11798 GCA_032191745.1 Picea mariana | reverse complement strand
ATTCCAGAAGGGTCAAATACTATACAAAAATTGAAAGACACTTCACATCATAAGGTGCGCGCGTATGCGCGGGATAAGAACGTGTTGTGCACGCTTTAAGCGCACGATGCGCGACTGTCCACATGAAAAGCCACGCATATGCTAATACGGCACATTAAATGCTTAAGCCGACTTCTCGACCGCCAAAAGACCTTCGTCCGAGATGATTTGACATCCAGAACAGGGTCGGTCCTGCAGAAGCGGCGAATTAATGGCTTAAACAAACCCTAAGCTAGCCTGTGTCTACACCGGGAACTAGTTTCATGACCGCCTGGAAATGGCTATAAAAAGCAGTGCAGGCTCATTGTTTCAGTAGGGAATTCATAGTAGAGTTATGCTGCTCAGATGTTTCTAAGCCCAGTCTTGGATCACTAGCTCATCAGCTGTGCAGTGCAGAGTTCTCTCATCATCGATTTGATTTTTTCTTTGTTCGTTTTGTAAGGGAAGCATACAGTTGAGGATTCCTGAAGGACCTTCCGCTGGAGGGAGGAGGAACCATTGTCCCCTTCTACAGCGTGTACTTTGGTTTTTATGTTAATAGATCAAGCCTTGAAACCACTGGGAACTCCCTTGTCTCATGTTTGAAATCTTGTTTATGACTGTAATGTTATTTGTTTTTNTGTTCTTAGGTAGATTCTATTTCGTTTTGTTTTCTATTCACCGTTAACCCATTTTGATCCACAGCTAACCTGTTCTGCCTTGCTGAGCCCAACAGGGCATGCTAGTGCTCCCATTATTGCTCACCTGGTGACGATTCGAGCACGAACAGTGGCCACCGCAAGCGCCGCTGTGGCAATCATTCAAGAATTTTTCTTCTTCGTCAATGGTAAGACATCGTCAAAGAATAATATCAACCCCTCACTAATAGAAAATGTCTCCAATGAGGAGATATCGGGGGGCCTGATGTTGAATGCATCGACGATCATCTAGAGAGAGATGAGACCCAAAATTATGTGTCCAAAGGTAGATGGGGAGGTCGTTGTAGCATGGGTCATCATAAGGGATGAGGAAAAGGTGTTCATTGGGGAAATCCTCATTGATGGGGGAATCTTTTGTGTACCATACCATGTTCCAACCATGCACATCAACCATGTACATCAACACCATACCATGTACCAATCATATACCATATCATGCCATACATCGTATACCAATAAACTAAGAAATGCACCAGCAATGTATCTCAAGTAGACCTCAAACAACATGTACCATGCATCCAATAATGTGCCTCAAGTAATGTACCTAATCCAACAAACACATGCCTTTAGTATGCTCCTCAATATCACCAATATGAAACCTCATAACACAATATACCAAGCCTCAAGTATGCACCATAACATGTAACCAAACCATACACCAAGATAGCCAATTATGATTCTAAGAAATGTACCATAACATCAACAAGATGTATCATATCACATACTATCATCACCATGCATGTACCATAACACCATAATCACAACCCTTAAAACTTACCTCTGATCCTGTAGTTGACCTGTTGTACTGCAAACTGACCTGTAACTTCTTCCATAATCCTTAGCAACTAGGTACCAACATCTCTTCTCACCCTTTCACAAGATTTTTAGATATCCGTGACTTCCTTTACTACTACCCATGAATATTCATGATTTTCTCCACTGCAACCTACGTACATCCACTCCCTTCTAACCCGAAACTTGTGAATGAGTAAAAAACTAGGGTTACCCATAGTTTCTACAACTCTGTGACGTTCACCTTTGACCTTCCTTCGTAACTTTAGACTTGACTTCAGATTTAACCTCAGATTTGATAATAACAAGATAAACCATAAAATTCACAAGATAGATATTCAATGTAAGTGTGTGTCCTTATGAGATACTCCTTGAGGTGTTTATACACTTTTTCATAGTAACTTATCTCCTTACTTTAGGGATTTATTGTTGCAACCACTTTACCCTTTGAATAAGAATTGTAACCAACTAGGGTCTTCTTGACCATTCTTGGGGGCTTCCAACTTTACAAGGCCATATCTCCCTAACTGTGAGGAACCACATGGCGTACCACATATCACCAGAAACTGCACGGCAAGGAATATCCATCTATGAGTGTCTTATGTACAATTTCATTGTCCTTCATTCCCATATTCCTCAACAAACTTTGGGTCTCATAACCACACCTTCGGGGCTACATGTAGACTACATCAAATGCACCCAACTAACTCATCATCAATCTCAATCATACAAATGTTAGTCAACTGGACAACAATAGTATCCACATCTCTAGACCTCTCCAAGGGTTGACATCAATCTCTAAGGTTTGAAATCAATATCTAAGGTTTGACATCAATCTCTAAAATTTGACATCAATGATAACTATCTATCCAAGGATCTCCCCCTTTGGAATTGATGGAAACACTGATGGAAATATCCATGCTCCAACACTCATGCTCCCCCTGTGACCATTTCTCCTCATCAATGTTTCTCACTCTCCCCCTTTGAAATCAATGGATAAGGGTATCTCTCCTTGGAGTTGTTGCCCCTATTGTCATGCATATGTTCTTCCTCTTCATTTCCATGCCTTTGTTCTTTATTTCCTTCTTTGAAAAAAGGTAACTCCTCTTGTCGATATGTCTCCCTCTGTCTGCATGCTACTGATATTCTTGTCTGGATATCTTTCTATGATTATTTCTCTTCCCTTGAATTTTCTACAAGATGTAGATCAATGTAAGTCTACCTGTATATGTTTCCTTTCCTCACTTCCAATGCCGCTAAATGTCCTTTGGTGCTTCCTCTTGTAATTCTCTGACATATATAAAGAGCATTCAAAATTTGATTTCCTCATTTACTTGTCATGTTCACTTGACCATACTATTCAACAATATCCTTCTGATGATATAGCTTTTGTTGATGATTTCTCTTTCCCTGTTTTTTTGTGCCTTTGATTGCTTTCCTTTCTGTGACCAACTGATTCCAATTGGTTCCACTGATTCCAATTGTTAATACACTACTAAGCATCTCACGAATCGATCTTTGTCCATAACTTTGTTGCTCAACTGTCCACAATGCTGACCCATCTGTCACTGTACTATATGGTTGAAATTGATCATCACATATCAAATGTGTCCACTACAAACCAAACTACACATGTCTAGAACAACCTATACTAAAGATATCTCTGCCTAAATACATATGTGGAATACAATCATAAACTTCTTCCTGTGTAACTGCCAACTGATACCTATGTGGGAACACTACTTCTCAACTGATAAATTTGTCATTATGTACTTCTGCTTTCTGATTGCTTTGAATCTATATCTACAAATACTTCAACCTGCTTGAAGGATGGCTCTATGATCTGTAGTAGCTACTGCACTGACTCCCCATGTTCAATATTCATATTCATTGGGATTCTCCAAGCTAGGTGGCTCAATAAAATACCCACTCTAATGTAGAGTAATCTTCCTGTTCATCTGTAGACTCATCATCTCTTTGAATTTTGACTTCTTTCTTTCTTCTCATGGATTGATTTTGCACTACAATTCCCGAAAGTACAATCTCTTGAACTTGTTCTTTATTCACCTACTCTTCTTTTCTTTCTCGTGCTACTGCAAATCTTGTGATCTTTGGGACTTGTTATTTATTCACCCGTTCTTCTTGCTTTTCATTTCTTCTCCAAACCTTTTGTTATAGCACAAAAGGACACACTTATGTTTTTGTTCCATGGTGTAACCCTTTTCTAATTCTTGCTAGACTTTTCCCCCAAAGGACCTCTCAAAAATCACTTAAAAAACATTCCGTAAGAGTATATATGTGGGTTTTCCTAGTGCAACACGTGAACATCCACGATTTCCCACATTGCAACTTGCATATTCCCTCAAAATTTGTGAAAAATAAAATAATTCCATGTTTTCGAGCAAGTTTTTCGGCTGGGCTCATTTCCCAATGATCCTTTCCCATACTCAACGAAATCAAACTCCCCAAATCTCTTTGGGAGTATATAAACAATAATTGATGGATACTAAGAGGTTAAATCCTTTTATGAAAAGTTATGCTGCCATCATCCAAAAAGCCTCCCTCCCCTATAATTCTCTGAGTAATATCCCCTTTTTTATAGAAACTCCTTGTCCATAGCTTCTTTCTCCTTTTATGTGACTATAGGGTGTCTCCTTATCTATATCTGAGTCATTGAGATAAGTATATATCGATTGAGTTGATGCTTGAGGATTCCCGGAAGAACCCAGACAGTTGGCTTCAAGACGGTGCCTAAAGGTTGGATGGGGTTGTAACTTACCTTTTCCACTTGTTGGTAATAAAAGAGCTTGTTTTCCCCCAGATTTGTCTTCATTGTACATTTATCTTTATGTTTACTTTGAATATGACATATAAAATGCATATGCTTATGATAGTTCAACTAATTTCTATGCAACCCTAGTTTTGTAATTATCTTACAGGTTGAATCTAGCAGAAGATCATGAGTTCTTCGAAAAATTAGAGCGGGGATCGACATCAAATGAAAGAACAAGGTGCACCTTCTTCTTTCCTCTCTATCCCTACTTTCTCCTAATTAAAGTAGTCATTTTCTTTAGTTTTGTGTGTTTTTCACTGTGGGGAGACTGTTATCTCTTTCACTTGGTCTTTCTCTATTGTGATTATGAACCACGATCATAGGGAATAAAATATCTTAATCATAATTGGTGACTCCGTTGGCGATACTCCTAGTTGGGTCAATTTGGTTGAGGTGTCTTTCATGCTTGTGTTTTCTTTTGTTGTTAGTTTCTAAATCCTTTTTAGAGTCTTTTAGACTCATAGGACCTATTGCCAAGTCCTGAAGCCCTCTGTTTATGAGTGGCCCTTTTATTTTATGATATTACTTGGCTATCCACGTGTTGCATCATTGCAACCCACGTACACTCGTGAGTTGCATCACTATAGCCAGTGGATATCTGCAACTTTCTCTAGTAACCATTGCAAACCTATGTGAAGTTGAGGTTTTTAAAATTTATCTTCCTTTCTGGGTTAAGTCACGCACTTTTTAAAAATGCAATGAAGGATATTTGGCTCCCCGAGTTCGGCACCCTCGAAAAATTTGTCGACTTAAGTGATGTAGTCAAGTCGCATGCCAAACAAGACTCGCTATGGACTGAAGAGCTCAAAAATATGATCGATGCGAGGCTAGAGCAAGTGCAACGATTCGCAGAACCTCCGATCAGGGCTTGAACCATGCTACAACAGTTGAACTCCAGTCTAGTAAAGTACCGGGCGCATGCAGTAGACATTAGGGGAATATATGGAACATCACAGGTTTCCATGGGCCCAAACTTGTGAAAAAATGTTTATTAGATGGTCTGAATATGAGAGAAGTCACCCTTTCCAAGAAATATCTCAGGTTGACTGTTAAAGAAACTGTTAGAAGATAATGCTACGTGGCAATTTTGGCTTTTCTTAAACTGCACTTAGCCATTAATTTCAATTAAACGTTATATTATAAATAAATACATAGAACAATTAGTTAGGGGTTGATGGTTGTTGTAAGAACTCTTTCTTTTTTGGTTGTTAAGAATTATTTTGAACCTGCTATGAATTGAGGAGTCCTTCTGGACCAAAGACAAACTAATTTCATCAGATGCATGTGATTGGACTTGGAGAAGAACTAATTCCTATCCTGTTTCATGAATGATGCAGTAATGAGTAAGATCAATTAATTCTGTTGTCAAGTTATCTGGTGCAATGTTTTGATGTTCTTTGCTTTAATGATGAAGATAAAATCGTTGTGTTATTATGTGATGAATAGTTATGGTAGATGAATTATTTTGCTTGCCATTATCTTATTACATATGTGTTTTTCTTTCTGATAACTAGTTTCTGAGACAGTAATTGGATGCTCACATGGTTGATGTATTAGTACTAGGCTTGTGGTATAGAATCATTGTTTGCATGTTTGAGCAGTGGGTTATCCCAAGCTCAACCTCTTTCCCAGTAGTTAAAAGTTAATCTTGTTTGCTGTCAAGTTGGTTTATATTGGCTTGCATTTCTCCTACCAGTCCCACCCAAGAGAAAATACAGAAGATAATAGTCCTAACTGAAGGAAGAGCCTTCACAAGAAAACACAAAGCCCATCGATAAATTGGATGGATCACAAGATTTGGAGAACCATTCCATCTTCAAACATTGCAGAGTCTAATTGGGCCTCAGTGGTGGGTTTGGTTCCTACTGTTGAAGTAAGGGATTTAAGACCCATTAACATAATTGGCGCTAGAAGGAGGGCCTGGGAATGAATGGTTGAATATATATTTTATATAGCATTTCAAACAACCTATAGTTTTGTAACATCCCACATGCATGGCTAGTTATTCAATAGATAACCCACACATGCTGAGTACTCCCGAAGTGGGTAACTCACCCCAGCCCGAGGAAGAACCTTTTCACCCTGAAATACCTTACACCCTTCCTCACGAGGAAGTAAATCAATTTAGGAGAATCACAAGAGCCTACGTCCGATAGATCAGTGTGTTGTCCTTAGCTCCCATACTCCCTTGAAGAAAAAAACAAAGCAGACCAGTGGTTAGCAGTCCTGAAGAGGTTTTCATACACTCTTTATAAGACTTAATAGATTTCACGATTACCAAAATCCAAGAACCTCTTGATTTGATACCCGAAACGCCAGCCGACGACATCTCCCAGCCAAACAAATTTTCAGAAGAAGAAGAGTTCGACTCAGATTCCGAAGATATGGAAGGTAATGATAACCATGAGGAAGAAGGGGAAATCCTTCTTTTGAACAACCAACCTTGGTTGTCCGGAGATGCTATGGCCATTCCTAAATGAGTACATAATATTCCCCGACACCCAGAGAAGCTGCTTCCCAAGTACGACCCCGAGACTTCAGGTTTACCTGAATATCATATCAAGAAGTTCATACTTGTGATTAGAATCATGAACGCTCAACATGAAGACATAGTTTGTAGACTTTTCCCCTACAAATTTGAAAATTCAGCTTCCACGTGGTATTTTAATATGCCAGTAGGATCTATAACTAGCTGGACCAAGTTCCAGAAAGATTTTCTAGACAAATTTGCAGAGGAAACTACTACGGGAACTCTGATGGATGAGTTGTTCGCAACCACCATGGGTTCGAAAGAAAGGGTCAAATATTTCAATCAAAGATTCACGACCATCTTAAACAAATTCTAGCTCGCAATAAAACCAACTCAAGAGTTGCAGATTGAGGTTTATGCTAACGCACTCCCGACTTCTATTTCTATGTTTGTAAAGAGAGCTGCTAAGAAAACCCTGGCGGAAAATTTTGAAGAGGCCAAGACAATATAATTAAATATGAAAGGATGTAAATAAGTCCATGCCTCTCTAGTAAAGAAAGAAGCCCAACCCCTCCCAGGAGAGGACTCCTTCTAACTAGACCGTCGGGGAAACCAATTGAACAGGCTCCCGACAAGGGTAATGGAGATATAGAAGATATACAACGCATGGTTACTAAACTATCAAATGAGATCATAAACATGAAGAGAAATGCAGGAGAGGGAAACCTAGGCCAAAGGCCCTATAAGCCTTTCTTTAAAGGGATCCAGCCTTTCAAAGCAATTGAACCTCCCCCAGCTAACTTAAATATTGATCTAGGGAATGTTGTGTCTGATTCTTTCTGTACTTATCATCAGGAAAACCACTCTGAAAGAGATTGCCCTCAATGGGTACATGCCATGAATTTTATGGCCAATCGGTTTGTAGACAAAGTCTCCCTAACCGAACAACCAAGCAGTTTGGTTATGAATATTGTTGACCAGGAAGAGATTGACCCACCATGAGATACAACCATGCTGATATGGGATCCCAACATGATAATGCCATTCAACGACCTGTTTGAGTCTCATGAACAACCTGCAGAAGTTTTGGTGGTACAGACACGTAGTAAGGGCCTGCCTGGCTCGAAAGATACCGACGTCACCCAGGCCTCGAAAAGTAAGTTAACGCCTGATCGCCTGAAAAAATATTTTTCTCTCGGTAAAAAGTCTATACACATTCATACCTAGGAATCTCCCAAACTAGATTACAACGTGGTCGAAGATTTGAAGAAGCTAAAGGCCAATATATCAGTTATGGACATATGCAAGATTCTTCAACAGAAGGACTTTCTGCTACAAGCTTTGAATTCAGTAGAAAAACCGACGATGGGTAATGGTCTAGAAAGAAATCTGTCTCCCACAGATCTGGTGGGAAAACCAACTATGAACACCTGTTTGGGAGATAGAAAGGAAAAGATTTTCGTCCCACCTTTCCTCTTAATGTTCGAAGTCTTCAATAGAAACCTTCATAACTGTTTGGTATATTCTGGAGCATCTTCCAACATTATGCCCTTGTCTATTTGCAAAAAATTAAATGCCATACCTCTCAAAAGTGATAAACATGTCATACAACTAGACAAGACCCATATCAAGGTCATAGGAGAACTCAAAGATGCGATGATCAGAATATTGACACACCCCATGTTCGTGCAAGTGATTGACATCATCGTAGTAGATATCCCAGAGGCATATGGGCTATTACTGAGTCGAGATTGGTTTGAAAAGATAAATGGGTACTTCAATACAAACTGGGCACACCTTTGGCTATCATTGAAGGGATACAAGAACATGATCATAGTTGATAGGGAGAGATATCTGAAACATACGGTCACTGGTCTAGAAACCCCGAATGAACCCTCATCCACAAATTTCCCCATACTGGGCAATTATTCTTATGATTCCTACTTCGGAAAATTCGCTCCTCTCTTGAACGATGTTCCTCTAACCCAAAACTCCGAATTGGTTTTTCAAGAGAAATCGCTGATACCAACATGAGACTATCTCTTTTGTTAAAACCCTGTGCTAGAGCTTGTGAAACAAAAGGTTGGAGAGAAAGAAACTAATAAGGGAAACAAAAAGAGCGATTTTCGCTCACAAATTTGGACCCTCTATTTTGATGGATATAAATCACAAGAAGGGTCAGGAGCAGGGTGCATCCTCATAGATCCTAAAGGTAAATGTTATTTCCTGTCCTGTAGGCTAGAGTTTGAATGTACCGACAACATTGCTGAATATGAAGCTTTGGTACAAAGATTAAATAAATCCATAGATTTGAATGTCAAAGAATTAAAAGTTTTCGAAGACTCTGAAATTATTGTTAGACAAGTAAGGAATACTATACATTGCAATTATCCTCACCTGAAGAACTATCTACAAGAGGTGCATAGGTTAATAGAGCACTTTGAATATTTCAATATCACAACGATCCCTAGAGAAAAAAATATTCTTGCTGACTCCTTGGACACAACCGCTTCCAAGCTGTCGCCTTTAGAGGATTACGAATCCTCTCGATTCACTGTGGAAATGCTCTACAAACCATCGATACCTAATAACATTTCCAATTGGAAAGTATTTGAAGGAGATGAACATATTATAAACTTCTTAACCAACAAAGACAATTTCAAAGATCTCACTATTGATGATGAAGAATTCCAAGAGCAATCAACAGAAACTGATCCTCGGATAGGACAACCTATGGATAAATCGAGGGCTCACACAATCCCAAAAGGGATTACTAATCTTGAAAATCTCTTTGATTTGAAAGAGCGGTTTAAGGGACCCCTGGTAGCTCTTGTCCCCTCCATGAAACTATAAATCTTGGGACCCCAGAAAACCCAAAGAATGTGAATCTCGACAAGATTATATCTAAGGAAGAGAGGAAAGCTTACCTCAAATTATTCAGACAATACCAGGATGGCTTCACATGGTCCTATAGGGATTTGAAAACATATGATACCTGCATCATTCAACACACCATCCCATTAAAACCTGAAGTGAAACCTTTCCAACAGAAGCTCTGAAAGTATCACCCATCCTTGGAACCTCTCATGTGTTAGGAATTAAAGAAACTTTTAGATGCCAAGATCATTTTCCAGGTTAGGCATTCCGCCTGGGTAGAAAATCTTGTTCCAGTGAGGAAAAAGTCGGGAGAAATCCGCCTATGTGTAGATTTTAGGAACCTCAACAGAGCTTCAGAAAAACACAATTACCCAGTCCCGCCGATGGAACAACTCCTGCAAACTGTGTCTGGCTCAGATATCTTCTCTCTACTAGATGGGTTCTCAGGTTACAACCAAGTCCCAGTTTCAGAGGAAAATCATTTAAAAATCACCTTCCAAACTAAATGAGGAACCTTCGCTTATAAACACATGCCTTTCAGGTTGATTAACACACGAGCAACCTTCCAAAGGGCCATGGATGTGGCTTTCCGGGGACTAATCAACAAATGTGTGGTAGTGTATCTAGATGACGTAACAGTGTATTTGAAGAATAGAGAAGAGCACATACAGCACCTAAATCAGATTTTCGAAAGGTGTAGGAAATACGGTATATACTTAAACCCAAAGAAAACTATCTTTGGTGCCGAGGAAGGTAAGCTGTTAGGTCACATTATATCTCAAGCAGGGATTCACAAAGACCTGAAAAGGATTAAGGCCATAGCTCAACTTCCATTACCCCATAACAAGAAATCTATGTAGTCCTTTTTCGGGAAATCAATTTTTTGAGGAAGTTCACTCCCAACTTCACAGAAATCATCAAACCCTTACAAAATATGATTCGCAAGGATGCTGAATTTAAGGGGGATGATGAGAGAAAGGATGCCTTCAACAATATCAAAGCTGCGATATACCGGGTGTTATAACCCTAAATTGCACTATCCCTGCTTACCTGGCATCAGGCCCACTCATGCCTCTTCCTAAGCCAAAGCCATGCTGAGCAATTCCTCAAAAAACCACTTAAAACAAGCAACCCGTGCCCTAACTTCTCACTGGGCGCGGGCATCCGCTTTCTGTCCTTATACTGAACGCGGGCATCCGCGGGCTAACCCAAAACAGCCCGCGGGTACCTAACAAAGCAAAAAATCAGGAAAGTTTCCGCCAGGACACGAGGCTTTTTGTCAGTTAACTGGAACTCCGAGCCATGCATGGCCGAGAGTTCGCCAAAAACCCTAGCTCCTTCTAGCCTATAAAAGGAGGGGTAGGGGTACTATTCAAAAGAGGAAAAATCATAGCAAAGAAACTCTGCCAAATTTCCAAGCCAGTTTTGTCCCAACCCTTTAGCCTTGCCTCAAGATTTAGGAGAAATTCATGCAGTAGCAGTTGGAGGACAAAAAGAAGAGGAAGAGCTCAGTATCAGGATTGTGGAACGGTGACCGGCCTTAGAAATCATTGTAAGTTGATTCATATTGAAGTTAATAAAAAAGATACTTTTCCCGTCCCGAATACATGAGTCTTATCTATGTTATTTGATTTGTGTTTTATCTCTAACCCTAGAATAGATCAGTAGCATGCATGCATAGTCTTGTCTTGATTGCAGGGAAGCTTTTGGAAGGAGCAGCAGCAGCAAGGGGATAAGAAGCTCAACGGAGAATCTACTTCAACCGTCGGAAAAATGTTGGTTCATTCTTCTCTTGTGTGCATGTGAAAATCGGGGTTTCATATTTGGGTAGAAGGTTAAAAGTTAAGTTTTGAGGGTCATGATCTGCGTATAAGTTTAGAGCCCTAGCTTATTAGTCCGTAGGGTAGAATACCCCACAACAGAATTGGCGACTCCACTGGGGAAAGAAATTTTACTCTTAGGGTTTCCGGGTTTGGTGAAAGATCTTTTGGTAGTTTAGAGAATTAAGTTTCAGTTTCTTTGCTGTTTTTTGTTTTCTGTTAGTCGAAAGCTAGCAGAGAGCCTGGTTATTAATACCAGTTCTCTTTGA
>JASDQU010360408.1:0-11798 GCA_032191745.1 Picea mariana | reverse complement strand
AAAGGAAGCACAGGATAGGAAGAAAAGTTATGTGGATGCACACAGGACCAACCGAAGTTATGAAGTGGGAGACCAGGTTTTCATTCGTATCAGGCCTAATAAGAATACCATACGGTTTGGGAAGGGGACAAAGTTGTCACCTCGATTGATAGGACCATTTAGAATCCAAGAGAAAATTGGACCCGTTGCCTATCGTCTCGTACTTCCACCCCACTTGCATAAAACTCATAATGTTTTTCATGTATCTATTTTACGTCATTATGTTGTTGATGAATCACATAAACTAAATTGGAAGGAATTGCAGGTATTGGATGTGGGAACTCTCATGGTAGAACCGTTATGCATATTGGACCGTAGAGTCTGACATCTCAGGAACTGTCTAGTAGACCAGGTTAAGGTCCAATGGGACAAGTATAGTCCAGGATCTCCTACTTGGGAAGACGCCGAGACATTACGACGAGACTATCCCTCACTTTTTTTGACCACCTTGAGAATATGTTTCTCGAAGGTTGGGTGTATGTAACACCACCTTTTGACTTAACCAACCAGGATTACCTGACTCCTATATACTTTATTTTCTATTCATAGTGAAACTATTAAATGATACACTTAAACTTTTAAGACGTATGAACCTTTATGAATGTTTAAATATATTTGGATAATGATGGATATGATGCGATATATTGTGAGAATGTAAATTTTGTGAATGTTTAAATATTATTGATGATGATGGATATGATGCGATCTACTATGTGGATGTAAATTTTATGAATGTTTAAATTTTATTGATGATGATGGGATATGATGCAATCTAATTGGTAAATGATAATTTTATGAATGAATGTCGAAATTGAATTATGGGATATTATGAGATCTATTTCTAACTTGAAAACTTGGTGTTAAGTTGTTGGTACAAGGATGCCGAATTGAAATGATGATTGTATGCAATTACATGATGATAATGCATAGAAATGTATGAGTTTGTGTTACGGACTAATCTACAGGTTATGGGCTATGAAATAGCCAAGGGATAATGATGATGAAAGTGGACGTCATGACCACTAGCCGAGAAACATTATGGTATGAATATTTGTATGTGAAATTATATTAGTTTGGATGCATTGCCATGATATGTGGACCAGTGTAGGATTTCAAGTGGTGAGACTGCCCAAAACCAAATAAACGATGACAAAACTCCCAGAAACATGGTGCCACTGTATATTCCATTGTAGGTGTGGACCCTAGTTATGATTAGGAGGGGTGGAGGCATTTCCCACTGTGTATCCTCCTAAACCTAAAGTAATGGGAGGACAGTGTTAGCTCACGCTCCCCTAGATGTGTGATGATGACTGTAAGTTGCTTGCTGGGGAAGCTTGGTTGAGATAGTGACACTTCCGCTTACGGGTTCTATCTGGAGTTAGGTCAATATAGTTGATGCTCCAAGATAGTCCAGCCGAGGAAGGATAGGAATGAAGATGGAAGTAAGTTAGGGAAGAAGGATGAGTAGAAATAGTTGAGAAAGTATGGAGAATTGTCTGATGGTGGAATTTATTGTTTTTCCCTTCTAAAAAGAAAATGTGTATGTATGAATATTCATAATTGCATAACTAAACCACAATTGTCTAATTCAAATTGTTGAACTAGATGATTGTAATTAAAGGATTTCACAAACATTTGATTGGTTTATTGTCTTTTATAAAAGAATAGTCTTGTTAATTGGATTGGATGCATACATAAATTACTATAAGGGTGATAGTTATTGATTATTAGTACATGCACGAGACTTGTATGTACTAGCTACACATGCATTTCTTGTACATGTACACTATTATGTATGAGTTTTCTTGGCTTACTTACTAATAATGTCGGTTAATTGTTATGAATGTGTGAACCATGTTTCTTTTCCTTTGTATCATGAGATACCTTAACTTCGGGATGAAGTTTCCTGAAGGGTGGGTGTATGTAACAACCCTGGTTAAATAGTTGCATAGGGATTATGAAGTATAATTAGTTAGATAATTAATTGTCCTAATATGGTTTTAGTTAAACAATGATTAGTATTAATAATATTATTTATTTATTTATTAATTGTTATAATTGTTGATTGATTAATTAATTAATTGATTGATTACTTAACACATTCAATGATTTGGGTAAAGCATTAAGGGGTTTAATAACTTTAATTTAATCATTATGAACTTTACGTATGACAGGTTAAGGATAATATAATAAAGGAAAGGATAAGATAATAAAGGAAGGGGAAAAGGTAATAATGGGGAGGATAAGATAATTAATGGAGGATAGGGAGTCAGTGAATGAGGGGGGAGATATGACGGGGAAGAGTCCTATGGGAGAGGATGATGAAATATTGGGGGGGAGGAGCATTATCAGGAAGGAGGTTTGTATTTCTGTGGAAGATTGGGGATATCTTTCTGGTTTTGAGGAGTTTGGTTTTGGGGTTTTGGTGAACCATTGCAGGGGGCACCGGGTTGCTAGGGGTTTTGGGCACGGGGGCCAGGATTCCCTATGGTATCCTAGAGCTAGGGAGCCGTACAGGCTACTCCTAGATGGCTGGGTGGTTAGTCGGTTTGGGCAGGGTTTGGTCAAAGTAGCAGGCTAGGCAAAGCAGCAGAAAGGATAGCCGGATATTGGGATAACATCATCAGCCATAGGTATCTATATTTTGTTATGTAATGTATCTATATTTTGTTAATTAATTTATTAGATTGTTGTTCATAAATTAATTTATGCTATTTATATGATGATTAATGAATTACTTATGCATGGAAAGAAATTTTATGTGTAATTGTATGAATTTTATTAGGCTTTGTTAATTTTCAGTCACTACAGGCATCACTTACACTTACAGGCACAACACTCATCTGGTGGCAAAGCAAGTTGCAAAATGGAACGCAAAAAGTGGGTAATGCATTTCCATCATGGCCAGTTTTTGTTTCTGCACTTAGAAAACAATTTTATCCTTTGGGTTATAAAGAGAAATCTTTAATTGAATGGAAAACTCTTAAACTAAGAAAAGGAAAAGAAGTGCAAGAATACATAGATGGATTTCGTAAAATGGCATTGATGTTAGATATTCCTTTACATACCCAAGAAACTCTTATGAATTATATAGGAGGTTTACCTGCACATATTCGTAACACTGTATTTATGTTTGGACCTACTAATCTTAACGAGATTTATGTTCAAGAAACATACATTGAAGCAGGGAGAACATGAGTTGGTGTATCAGGGAAATTGTATTCAATGAAAGAGGACAAAAAGAGGTGGAATGGAAAGAAGTAAAATTCAGTGGCAAGAAAGGAAGAGAAGCCCTCTTGCAAGCATTGCAAGAAAGAGGGGCATGATGATGACCATTTTTTCCAATTGCATCTCGAGAAGAGAGAGAAGTGGTTCAAAGAGAGGAAAGGGAGGCCAACAATTACAGCAGCCACACGACCGAAGGACTTGGGATCGGATTCAGGTGATGAATTTGAAGTCTCATTGGTTGGTTTGAAAGGTAAAATTGGTGATGGATTTGATTATAGAAGTAAATTGTTTCACATAAGGGTCATAATGAGGCATACTAAGGTCAAAACATTGATACATAGTGGATTTCAGTCTAACTTGATTTCATAGGAAGTGGTTAAACAATTGGGATTAAACATTCAGATGCATCATAAGCCTTACTCAAATGGATAAGAAAGAACCATAAATTGCACATAACAAAGAAATGCACATTAAAGTTTGCAATTTCATATAAGTTTGTGGATGAGGTAACATGTGATGTGATGCCACTCAATGAATGTGGAACGGTCTTAGGCAGTCCTTATTTGTATGATTGCAAAGCAATATTCTACATGGAATAGAATCAATATCACTTAATCAAAGCAGGAAAAGAATATGTGGTACATGCTCATCATTTAAAGGAAAATCATTCTCTTCAAATAATGGAACAATTAAGAAAGGTGTCTCATGCAAGCAACACACCTATAATTGTTTCAAATCAAGTAATTGATCTTAAGCAAGAACAGGAGATGATTGTAGAATGGTAGATCAATCACTTGCTTCAAGATAAGATAATGTTGTGCAAATACTACAAATATATTAGCTCATTTGCAGTCATATTTATGATGTTATCATTAGTAATGTTGTCAACATGGATGATAGTGGCTTCAGTAAGATGAAACATAGTACAAGTGTCTAACAATATGTTGTCAGTTATCATGATTGTTTTGCAATTGATCTTGATGAGACAGGTGCACAGGATAGAGTTTAAATATAGGGAACAAGTGCGGTGGCCTATCCTGCACTTGATGATTGATCAATAACCTTTTGGAGGACTAAAAGGTCTTTAGTGGGGAGGTGTCATCCATAATTGGATCTCGAGACCAAGATGGGTCCAGAAAGGCCTAAAAATAAAAGTTCTCGGAATCTCTTCAAAATGGAAGTGTGTGTAAGCCTCATTGACACGAACCCAACTCAACTTGAATGGGCTCAAACGGACTTCATATGTGAAATATATAGCGATTTGTTTGTTTCGTCGAATAGGCCAAAAAAAAGGATGATTGTGCAATCCCTATAACAGTTTGTATAGTGTTGATGTGGAAGCTGAATGTATAGTTTGTATGACCATATAGATGATGTGGCAGGGTGCGTTGGTACTGACATTGGAAGGTACAAGTGGATGGGTCAGATCATGACATGTGGCACCACTGCAAGGGTGACACATGGAATGGGTTGATGTGGCAAGGTCGTACTATCGTACGACACATGGAAGTTGGCTAATGTGGCAGGTATAGTGGCGCTAACTGGGTATGACAATTGCATGAATAAATTGTTGACACATAGTAGTTTTTAGGCAGGTGGTATGGTGCCACATGGCACCCATCTATTGGTCGAAAATTTTTGGCAAAAGTTTGGAGTTCACAGGATTCGACCTCGTGACCTCTGGTCCGAGCTAATGGTTTGGCAGGGCTGGGCTACTAGCTCACCCTCAATGATCCTTATTAACCATAGTCCAAAACATTTATTTAAAGTGAAGTGGTGGTCCTGTCGGAGGATATTAGGGCTGGGGCCCATCCCCTAGCCCTGACACATTTTCCATGTGTCTATACTATATGACCGGAGTCCATACCTTAAATCGATGGTGCGTGCATATGTCGGAACTTATCCTCCAGTTCGACGAAATAACATATGACCATGCCATAAGACTTGGTCATTCAACCATTCGTGTGAGTAAGCACGGTTAGTGCCCAGTCAGTTGAGCTAGCCCACCGAACAAGGCACTTAACCAATGGCTAACAACTTTGGGCTATAACGGTATTAGAGCATGGAGGAATAGGACAGGGCCATATGGCTACTACACAAGACCAAAGGCCAACAGATAAGGGGCCATCGCACTAGCATCCTAGCGCTAGGCCACATGGAGGCACTCAGGTGACTAGGAGCCCGAGAAAAAGGGGTTGTGCCGTTCATTTTTTCCATTTTTGTGTTTTATACCATATAATGATTTTAATTGGATTTTTCAGCAATTTTGTGGGATTTTGGTCATTTTTGGAGGATCTTGGGCCCTTTTTGAGGCCAAATCTTGGGGAGAAGTTGGGAGGTTGTTACCCAATTCAAGTATATATAAAACAAAGGTTCTTGAAGCCATGAGCAAGGTTCAGAACAGAAAAATGTTGAAGGATTGTTGAGACAAATCCATTTTTATGTAGGGAAGCCATTGAGAAGAGCAGCTTTGTGGACCATTTCTGGGAGCTCCGTTCATCCGTTTTCCAGTGTCGTTAGTTTTGTTGGGTTCTTGAGATCTGGTAGAACACAACCAGATCAATTTGTAATCCTTTTGGAACTATTATTATGTACTTTTGAATCTTTGAACAGAAATAAGAAAGCCTCACTCACCGAGACAAAGGCCCGGAGACGTAGGTGAGATTGTCGAACTCTGTAATAAACTTCTCTTGTTATGGTTTGTTGTTTTTTCATGCTTATTTCCATATCTGTATATGCTTAATGGATGCTATGTTTCCTCTTTCATTCATTTCCTAAATGATAAAATAACTCATGCTTTAATAACTCAACCATTGTCGCTAAAAAATCTTTTCGGATCTAGTGGTATCAGAGCTAGTTGACGATTGGTTTTTGAGTTTGCATGATTACCAAGGAAAGGATGAATCATGGTGAAGATGAGCTTGTTGAAGAGAATCTTGAGATTGGATCGAGAAATATAACTTCTCAAATTGAGAAGATGGCATCGGAAGAGGCATTTTCTCATGATGAGAAATATTTTCAAAAGACTTTCTTCACCATGTCAGAGATGATGAAGTTTCTATATGAGGATTATTTGGAACGGAAGAGACTGATTCTAGGTGAATCTTCAAAGGTCAAAATTGAAGAAGGAGAGGATCCTCCTCAAATTCCTCCTTCACCTCCTTCTTCTTCTTCTTCAAGTTCAAGTTCTAAATCCACTGCAAGAAAATATTCCCATAAACATAAACAGGATATGCCTTTACTAAAACTTGATGTGAAATTCGAATTACATATGTATGATGGTGAAGTCAATGCAGAGAGGCTTGATAATTGCGTTAGATAGATGGAGGTTTATTGCAGTGTGAAACAAATCAATGATGAGGCAACTCAGATCAAGTTGGCATCGCTTAGACTTGCATACACAACACTCATCTGGTGGCAAAGCAAGTTTCAAAATGGCACGCAACAAGTGGGTAATGTATTTCCATCATGGCAAGTTTTTTTTTCTGCACTTAGAAAGCAATGTTATCCTTTGGGTTATAAAGGGAAATCTTTAATTGAATGGCAATATCTTAAACAAAGAAAAGGACAAATAGTGTAAGAATACACAGATGGATTTCATAAAATGGCATTGATGTTAGATATTCCATTACATACCCAAGAAACTCTTAGGTAGTATATAGGAAGTTTACCTGCACATATTTGTAACATTGTATTTATGTTTGGACCTACTAACTTGATGAGGTTTATGTTCAAGCAACATACATTGAGACAGGGAAAACATGAACTGGTGTATCAGGGGAATCATCTTCAAGGAAAGAGGAGAAAAAGAGGTGGAATGGTAAGAAGGAAAATTTAGTGGCAAGAAAGGAAGATAAGTTGTCTTGCAAGCATTGCAAGAAAGAGGGGCATGATGATGATGATTGCTAGCAATTTCATCCCGAGAAGAGACCGAACTGGTTCAAAGAGAGAAAAGGGAGGCCAATAGTTGTAGCAGCCACACGACCAAAAGACTTGGGATCGAATTCAAGTGATGAATCTAAAGTCTCATTAGTTGGTTTGAAACGTAAAATTGGTGATGGATTTGATTCTAGAAGTAATTTGTTTCACATAGGGTTCATAATGAGGCATACTAAGTTCAACACATTGATACATAGTTGATCTTAGCCTAACTTGATTTCAGAGGAAGTGGTTAAACAATTAGGATTAAACATTCAGATGCATCATAAGCCTTACTCACTTAAATGGATAAGAAACGACCATAAATTGCACATAACAAAGCAATGCACTTTAAATTTTGCAATTTCATCTAAGATTGTGGATGAGGTAACATGTGGTGTGGTGCAACTCAATTAATGTGGAATGGTCTTAGGTAGTTCTTATTTGTATGATTGCAAAGAAATCTTCCACGTGGAACATAATCAATATCACTTAATCAAAGAAGGAAAATAATATGTGGTACATGCTCATAATTTAAAGGAAAATCATTCTCTTCAAACAATGGAACAATTAAGAAAGGCGACTCATGCAATAAACACACCTATAATTGTTTCAAATCAAGTAATTGATCTTAAGCAAGAACAAGAGATGATTGCAGAATGAAAGATCAATCAAACTTTGCTTCAAGATAAGATAATGTCGTGCAAATACTACAAACATATTAGCTCATTTACAGTCATATTTCTGATGTTTTCATTAGTAGTGTTGTCAACATGGATGATAGTGGCTTCAGTAAGATGAGACAGAGTAAAACTGGCTAACAATATGCTGTCAGTTATCATGATTGTTTTACAATTGATCTTGATGAGACAGGTGCACAAGACATAGTTTAAATATAGGGAACAAGTGGGGTGGCCTATCCCACACTTGATGACTGGTCAGTAAATTTTTGGAGGACCAAAAGGTCTTTAGTGGGGAGGTGTGATCCAGAATTGGATCTCGAGACCAAAATGAGTCTAGGAAGGCGTAAAAATCAAAGTTCTTGGAATCTTTTCAAAATGGACATGTGCATAGGCCTCATCGATTTGAACCCAACGCAACTTGAACGGGATCAAACAGATGTCGTATGTGAAAGATATCGCTATCTTTTCATTTCGTCAAACATGCAAAAAAAATGATAATTGTGCAGTCCATACAATGATGCATGGTAGCTAACTGTACAGGCCATATGGCTGTACAGATGACATGGAAGGGTGTGTTGGTGATGATGTGGGAAGGTACAGGTGGATGATTCAGATTGTGACACATGGCACCACTGTAAGGGTGACATGTGGCATGGGCTGATGTGGCAAGGCCGTACAACCATATGACATGTGGTAGTTGTCTGATGTGGCAGGTATAGTGGAGTTGACTAGGTATGACATTTGGACGAATGAAATTTTGACACATGGTAGTTTTTGGGCAAGTGGTATGGTGCCATGTGGCCTAGTCCTGGGCTTCCATGTGGAACCCATCTATTGGTCGACAATTTTGGAAAACGTTTAGAGTTCACAAGAGTGAACCCCATGACCTCTGGTCCTGGCTAATGGTTTGGAAGGGTTAGACTACTAGCCTTCCCTCGGTGATCCTTGTTAACCATAGTCCAAAACATTTATTTAAAGTGAAGTGGTGGTCCCGTCGGTGAAGATTAGGGCTGGGGCCTAGTCTCCAACCCCAACTCATTTTCCATGTGTCTATGTTATATGACCGGAGCCCATACCTTAAACTAATGGTGCGTGCATATGTTGGAACTTAGCTCCCGGTTCGACGAAACAACACGCAACCACGCCATAAGACTCTGTTCTTCAACCATTCGCATAGCTAAGTATGGTTAACATCCGGTCAGTCGAGATAGCCTGCCAACTAAGGCGCTTAACCAATGACTAAAAAATTTGGGCTATAAATGTATTAGCGCATGGAGGAACAGGACAGGGCCATATGGCCACTGCACAAGACCAAAGGCCAATGGATAAGGGGCTAGCGCACCAGCAGTCTAGTGCTAGGCCACATGGAGGCGCCTAGGTGACTAGGAGATCGAGAAAAAGGGGTTGCACCCTTAATTTTTTCCATTTTTGGGTTTTATACCACATATTATGATTTTAATTGGATTTTTCAGCAGTTTTGTGGGATTTTGGTCATTTTTGGAGGATCTTGGGCCCTTTTTGAGGCCAAATCTTGGGGATAAGTTGGGAGGTTGTTACTGACTTCAATTCTATAAAAACCATATGTTCTTGAAGCCATGAGGGATGTTCATAATAGGAAAATGATGAAATATTGTTGAGTCAAAGCCATTTTTATACAGGGAAGCCATTGAGGAGAGAACCTTTGTGGGCCATTTCTGGGAGCTCCATTCATCTGTTTTCAGTGCTGTTAGTTTTTTTGGGGTCTTGAGATCTGGTAGAACATGACCAGATCAGTTTGTAATCATTTTGGGAACATTATGATGTACTTTTGAATATTTTAACAGAAATAAAAATCGTCACCCACTGAGACAAAGGCCCAGAGACGTAGGCGAGATTGCCGAACTATGTAATCAACTTCTCTTGTTATGGTTTTTTGTTGTTTTATGCTTATTTCCAGATCTGTATATGCTTAATGTATTCTACATTTCCTCTTTCATTATTCCTCGTTCATTCATTTCCTAAATGGTAAAATAACTCATGCCTTAATAACTCAACCATTGTCGTTAAAAGAACTATTTGGATCAATAACCACCTGATCTAGGTGGATATTGGTGGTCACCCACCTATTCCACTTGAACCCCCACCATTGCTTCTTTCATTTTTTTATTTTTCGCACAGTTTACTATTTTTAACAGTTTTTTCGGGTCCTGAACTTCCAGGGCCATTTTGAGGCCCTAAATGATGTTTTTTTTGGTATGTTTTTGTCACAAAATACCATCTAACGATGCTATTTTTTCTCGGTCGTTGTAGGCCTCGGATAGATCTTTCCAACGAGCTATCATATGCCTAAAAGGGAGATCGTATGCAAAAGTTACGACCCTGGGAAGTTGATGCACCAACTTACCCAAACGGGGCCCACATGACTTTTGGCACTTCGTCTCCCAGGGTTAGGTTTTTGGATGTCTAGGACTTTTGGCATTCCTGGTTATTGTAAAAGGGCCTTCAGAGCCTCATTGTAATCATCTTCTCACAGATGCGAGTAGCGGCCACATCTCTTCTCAGAGATAAGCTCCCAGCACCTAACAAGTTTATTTCCATTTTGTCTGTAAGCATATTTCAATCAATTGTTATTAATGAAATGAAGTCTTATTTCTGTGGCATCTTTGTGTTTATGTGTATTTATGTATTTCATTGTGTTCCTACATAAATCCGGATCAGTGGTTTCAGAGCGGTCTGCTCATTCTCGATCCTTCTTTGCATGTCTGCAACGAGATCGAGGTATAAGGAGTTGGGGCTCGATCTGGTTGAACCTTTGCAAGATCAGTCTCGCAAACCCCGATGACCGCCCATGGGGGAAGAAAAGAAAGATGAGGGAGCAGGAGATATTATCAAAAATTTTCTTGAGGAGGCCCTCGAGAAACAAAGGAATGTGATGATGGACAACTTTGCCCAGATTCTTCAACGAATTCTGACTAGCGGTGCATCGACATCCAGAAGCCACTCTGGAGGTGCCACTCCTTTTAAGGTACAAGTAAACTTTGACATTCCCATATTTAACGACCAAATAGATGTAGATGCCATAGATAGATGGTTGAATCTATTAGAAGGATATTTCTTGGTTCATGACTTTTCTGACCAAGAAAAGATTATTTTCTCACTCCTTAAAGCCGCCCCCCATGTCAAGGACTGGTGGGAACCCTACTCGGAGCAAGAGGGCGAGGGAGAAACCTCTTTGTTCTCAGCCGCACCCACTTGGAATTCTTTTCAAGATGCCATCAAGGAACAATATTATCCCATGGGGAGCTATGAGGACAAATACATACAATGGACTACGTTGCGGCATTAAAGGGACCAAGATGTGCATGAGATGACGAATCTGTTTCATACCCTACGCACAAAGTTGGGTATCAAATATTTAGAGAAACATTTGGTGTTAAAGTACCGCAGTTGTCTGCATAGATACATTCAGG
This sequence comes from Picea mariana, assembly GCA_032191745.1. Classification (NCBI taxonomy): domain Eukaryota; kingdom Viridiplantae; phylum Streptophyta; class Pinopsida; order Pinales; family Pinaceae; genus Picea; species Picea mariana. The sequence goes on along the minus strand of JASDQU010360408.1, from coordinate 481 downwards.
AGGAAATGGAGTTCCTCGACATCTCCTCACTTGGTGTGGCATACCGATATGCTGCCAAGATTGAACAGAAGTTCAAACAGAAGAAGCAAGACTTTGGGTCTGCAAGTCAGAAGCATGGGAAAGGTACTCCCAAACCGCAAAACAAAGGACTAAGCCAAGGCGAGGCAGCCCAGGACAACCCACCAAAGCCACAAGCAAAGAACAACGGCCAAAAAAGGACATGGGGAAGTGGTGTGAGTTCCATAAGAGCTCCACTCACAACACAAGCGAGTGTCGGGCCAAGCAGTCATTGGTATCCGAGTTGAAGTCTTCTGTATCGGATGCATGCTCCGACTCTGAATCAGAGCCTGACAAGGGGAATGACAGGGGGAATCATATTATTGATGCGGAGCCCAAAGCCATCGTTGCCACCACAAGGATCCAGAAGGGGGAACCAGAATATCCAGAGGAGGCAGAGCATCTCTTCCATTCCAAGATGTGG
>JASDQU010360406.1:0-11799 GCA_032191745.1 Picea mariana | reverse complement strand
TAATTTAGTAACTTCATTTTTAGGGAAATTATTTAAAACATGTAAGGGGATCTAGAAACACCTAGGAGGAAATTTAGGAGCAACTCTAGGTGGGTGAGGGAAATGAGTAAATTAATAATTTAAAGAAAATAATTATTGGAGGACAGAGGGGGATGGACGACACTTGTGCGAAGGAGAATATTTAGAATATTTTTATTTAAACTTAATTTAAAAGTGATTTAGGGAAATTGTGAGGTTTTGACAACTCTATAAAAGAAAGGGAAGTTGAGGAATAAAGGGATCGGATGTTAGCGTAACGTTATGCTGCCAGAATTGAGACTTGACTGATTACTTGTGGAGAGTTGGGATTTTCCAGCTTGGATAGGAGTGGTAGCTCGGCCTTGCGAGGCGAGCTGGGAAGCTAGATGGACCATCTGGATTGTGTGTGGCCCCTTTGCAGCTCGGGGGGCTAAGGGGAAAGAAGATTACCCCTAGTGATTGGCTGGGAGGTACCGGTGTAGTCTCTACGGTCGATGAGCGGGGGCGGCATGGAGCAGGAGCAGCACAGAGCACGGGGTCATCATTCGAGGCAGGAGTTAAGGAAACAATATGTTTTTCATTTGCATGATAGAAGGTATTAGGACCTTAGCCCTCTCTTATTGTTATCAACATTTTTGCATTGGCATTGTGAGATGAAAAATACTTAACTTCAAATGGCTTGGGTTCTTGTTGGATTAATTGGTTTCTTGCCTTGCTCTTCGGCGATTGTAATTGTGGGACAGTTATAAAAATATTACTTCTTACTCTGTTGTTGCATGTCGGTATTAGATAAAATAATTTTATGATCTCGGCATTGCCGACCTTCCTTGGATCTGTGCGATCTCCCGCTATGCCTTGCGTTTGTTGCTTGCGTTTTTACATTTCCGTGGGCGTTTTTACATTTCTGTGGGTGTATTTACATTTCTGTGGGCGTTTAAATAGCACACTGGGCGTTTTTACATTGCCGTGGGTGTTTTTACATTTCTGTGGGTGTATTTACATTTCTGTGGGCCTTTGAATATCCCAGTGGGCAATTTTACCTCTGTCGTGGGCGTTTTTACATTGTCGTGGGCGTTTTTTCATTTCTGTGGGTGTATTTACATTTCTGTGGGCGTTTAAATATCCCAGTGGGTGTTTTTACCTTTTCCGTGGGCGTTTTTACATTGTCGTGGATGTTTTTACACTTCTCTGGGTGTATTTACATTTCTGTGGGCGTTTAAACATCCCAGTGGGCGTTTTTACCTTTGCCGTGGGCGTTTTTACATTGTTGTGGGCGTTTATAAACTTCTGTGGGTGTTTTTATATTGATGTGGGCATTTTTATATTACTATGGGCGTTTTCTATTACTGTGGGCGTTTTGTATATCACTGTGGGCATTTTCATTTTCGTAAATTTAGATCTGAGAATTCGTTCTGGCACTAGATGTATGGGCATTTCATTTTTTTAAATTAGATCTGAGAATTCGTTCTGGCAATAGTTGTATGGGCAATTTCGTTTTGTAAATTTAGATCTGAGAATTTGTTCTGGCAATAGATGTATGGGCATTTCATTTTTGTAAATTTAGATCTGAGAATTCGTTCTGGCAACAGTTGTTGGACATGATAGCTCTTGATGTTTTTAATCAGCTGTTAACCTTAGGACATCGCACTATCCTTGTGACACCTTATTTATTAAATTATTTGTTTTCAGTTAGAGACAAAATTTATATATTAAACCATTAATCTAGAGACACCCTATCCCTCATAAAATCTTAATGGATTGTATTCTAAACCGGAAGTAGGAAAGTATTGCTCATGTTTTAAGTGCCAGTTGAGATTAGATTATTTCGAATTAATTGAATGCATTCAATTTTGGCATAATGGGCAATCGACTTTATTGTTAAAAGAAACCTCCCTTGTCAGTAATGTTTTCTGAATTTGCAATCTACCTTATCTCAGTAAAAACAATCTTCTATTTAGTAAATGTTTCATGGCAGCAACAATTTTATTTCTTTAGTATTTAGAAAAATGGCAATCGACTTATTTAATAAGAGCACCCTCCCTTGTCAGTAATGTTTTCTGAATAAGCAATTCAATTATTTGGGTTAATGATAGCAATCTACTTTATTTAATAAAGGCAATCTGCCTTGTATTAGTTAACTTTTCATAACAACAACTACTTTATATTAGTTAGTATGTATTAATAGCAAGCTACTTTATTTGGCTGATGTTTCAATTAATGTTAATAGCTAGTAGATGAGAACATGGTTAAATTAGAACTACCAAATTTGAAGGTGTAATGATTACAGTGGAGTGGTGAATTGACTATATTGCAATTTCCAGACTTGCTGATTGATCTATGATTGAGAATGCATTATTAATTGCTTGCGATAAGGGTCTTGTAATCGCTTAATTGTACATTTAATGGAAGCATTCTAGTTGATATAGATGCTATGGTCATCAAGAGTAATGACTAGTTGGAAGGAACGTTGGATTAAGGATGGGTTGCATTTAACCTTGCTAAAACTGGTTGCATTTAGTGTCCAATTGCTAATGGCTCTCCTTTTTTTTATTTTAGCCAAGCTAGTTAGCCTACAGTTGATGTTACTTACATGTTAACCTTGGCGAAGTTCCGACTGGCTTATTGATGTATATTTAGTGTTGTTTTAGATGGCACCTTATGGCCTTATGGATGCAATACCAATGGTTTTAGTTATCGCTACTTGAGCAGTGGTTAGTATGTAGTGAATGATTGACATAGATTTAGTTTTTACGCATTGAAGATTTATGTAGTAGATGGTGGATCTAGATATTTAGTTTTTATACGGTTATTTCTAATGATGGCTTAAATTTACTTATTCTCACGCCCATGATTATTTAAGAATTGAATGACATATTGCCTGATGAATGAGACTTGCGCGCAATGGAAGAATCATGTAATGTAATGCTTCATGTTAAATGCTATGGTAATGATCTCTTTTTATTATTAATTCATTGGCAAGGTTATGGTAATATAAATGTAATGTTGATTTATTTTATGGTAAAGTTATTGTAACTTCATTGCATTGGTAGCATACAAGGAGTAATGTGATTGGTGATTGATGTTTTAGTTGCAAGGTTATTATAACATAAGATGTGAGGTTGTTAAGATAATGTTATGGTATATGTAACATATAGGATGTATTGAGATTGTTAAATAATTTCAGGGTTAGTACTATAAGTGGAATGGTCCAAACTCACAGTTGTATGATATCAGACTCTTCGATTTGATAAAGCTAGTCGCTCTGTATATAAGTCTGTGTGTGTGATTATTTTTGTGTAAAGAATCCAGTGTCGTATCAAGAGTCTCGGGCTCTTGAAAGGCATGGTTTCCACTCTTGAGACACACCTCTAAGGTCGTATCAGTAGTCTTGGGCTCTTTAAAGGTAGAGTTCCCACCACTGCGACCTCCTGACAGAGATTACTAGTTTCTGCCTGAGCAGTCGGCCAAGAGCCTATCTGACATTCTCTCTCTTCGGAGCAGAGAACTAAGATTAAACGCCCTGCTTTCCTGTGCAGAACTAGTAAAATCTACTACCATGGATTCTTCCATCTATGTTCGTACTGTACATAACACAGTATGTCCTTTAATGCTTGCAGTTATTTCTTGTGCGCCTTATGTCTATGGTCGTTTAATGCTTGCAGTTACTTGTTGTGCGCCTTATGTATTCTTGTTGTGATCATCGTGGTTGCATCTTGTTAGTCGTCGGGTGGCGACGTAGAGTCAAGTGTGTCTGTTCCTTTTTACACGCGCGCACACACTTTAAACAAAAAAAAAATATTTGCACATGTTAAAGAGTTGTTGTCATAACGAGGAGGATGTCACATATGGTAGTGACTGTGGTTTTAACAACCACATGTTTAAGAATGAATAGTGTCACATAAAAATGGAATGATGAACCAAACCATTATCGTAGAGTCATGACAGTGGTATTCTGGTTTTATCTAACTGCCTCTCCATTTACTATCATGTACTCACACACACTTTCATTTATCACCACCTGGAGATAACTTCACATCCCCATGTTCGTACCAAAGGGCCTAGTCTTGATCATGAGTACATCAAGATTAGATGGCTCGTTACCTCAGGCAAAACCACATCATTTCCAAAATGGATGAGCAAGATATTTCTATTTGTTTGTGTGACTGAGATGATGTCAGCATGACATCATCCATGTTATTGAGTTTTAGGGATTTTGTGAAAAAGTTTCATATGGATTGAAGACTATTCGTGGCAATCTAAAGGATTAAAAAAACAAATATAAAATCTATCAAGCCCAGAGAATATTACTCATTCCAAAGCACCAAAATATGCATTTTCCATTTTCAAACAAAGGAGTATATTGAGCAGCTACTTTTAGGAAACTACCCCTACAATATTATTCCAAGGTAACTCGTAACCCTTCAATCCATTTTTAGTTCATTGTGCCTTCACCTTCTAATTTTTTCCCCAAATTGAAACTATGCCAAACCCTAGGAAACCTTGACCTCCTAAGAAAACCCCTGACATTAATGAGCCTCTGATTGATGAAGATAGTGAAATTTTTGACCCAATTTTGTCTTGTCCCAACCTAAGTGAAATCATTATTCTCTCCTAGGAAAATTCCAAATGCAGCCAAGACTATATGCACCTATGGGATTCAAACCTAATACATTCAAGCATACTGCAAACCTTCAATTTTCTTGAGGTCATTCACTGGTGTGTTGTCAATTACCTAGATCCTAAATGCAAGATATTTTCCATGGATAAACAATGGATTGTTTTCCAACTATCACCAAAATCCCTATCTAAAATGTTCTTCTTCTCATAGGAACCCTCTAAAATTGTGCAAGAACATGCACTCAAGGTCACATACCAAGTTCTTCCTTAGGTTGATAAAGAAAATTTACTCAGAATCATTTTACACCCCAAATCTCCATTACCAACCCTCTCAACCAATTTCCTAGATGACCTTTTCCCACAAAATATTTAACATACCCTAACCACCATTTGTCAAGTATTGGGTTAGTATCATGATAGGGTGTAATGGATGGTGCTTCTCTTGGGATTTTCTCCCTCCTCCTATCTACAAATGCCATCGCTCCCCTGATATTGGATTTCTGTAGATTGTTAAAAGACCCATTCAGATACAATTATAAAATTTTCACCGTACCCGATCTTTTAGATACTAGTCCTACTTGGTGTATATTATCCTTTCTCATAATCATGCTTATTTCAAGGGTTGGGGAATAGAAATTGAAGATGAAAGGGGAAACCTTAAACCAATAGTCGAATGGCCCCAAAGTGTGAGAAGGCATGAGCATAACAAAGGTTTAAGTCATTATGTTGACCATTGCATGAAATCCTTATATACCCTCATTCATGGTTCACCTCCTCCAAGAGTTTTCCCAAAAATGAAGTGTCTACTACATTTGAGTAAATATACCACTACCAAATATTGGTACCTAGCCAAAAATTATATTGTCATTAGAGTTTATGTTTTGTCATAGGAACCTTTCATACTTTCATCTTTCCTCACACCCATGATGTTGTCTCTAGAATATACTAGACATAGGTTGTTAGATGATCATTTCCTATTTGGCCAACATAGGAAATAAATTAATTTTATATTACCACAAGAATTTGGTCCCTTCTTGGTACAACAAATGATATATTTTTCTAAGGATGAAGAATTACTGAGCCTGTTTGATTTTGAAAAACAAGACAAGTGGTTATATGACCCACTTGGAGTGATTTATTCTATAATATCCACTTATAAGCATGGGTCAAGAGGAGACATAGAAAAATAGAAAATATATAATCCTAGGAAGAGGTCAGAGAAATTTTAGAGAAAGAGGCCCCTGACTCGTTGCTCTTATTCTCTCAATCTAGTTCAACTCTGATTGTTAAATCCTTGAAGTTCCTAGTATCAAAAATTCAATCATAATCAACAACGGACCAACATCTGAGAAAAAATATTAGAGGATTGTTTTAGGATAAGAATAAGAAGTAGACGAGGAGGATACCTTCACAAGATTCCTGAATAAAGAGAAATGGGTATTACAAATAACTCAGGAAGACATGGAATCTGAAGGGCCACCCATCACTAATGAGCATTTTCCACCATCCTCGCTATCTATAGGATCACTGCAAAAATCCACCAGTAATTATGGAACAATGGAAAATACACCTACTATATTTTCCCACTACAAGGATATAAGGGAACATAGAAAAGAACATAAAAGAGATATATATTCCCCAGCAGGAGTGGATGAATCTCCATAGACCAGGTTACTAACAACAATAGACCATCAAGAAGGCACCTTGAACCTAGCTCTCCTAGAAGCAAAGGTACATAAACCCCTCTTCTAGTAGATTACAAAATGACTCAGATCAAGTTCAATACGCGAGGTATCAAGTCTCCTGACTTGGTTCATTTCCATCAATAGATAAGTGAGATGTTATACCAAGGAGTGTTGCAATCTTCTGCAACTGAGAAAGAAATGAAGGAAATTTCAAACAAAATATACAAACAGATGAGGGAGGAAAAGATAGCTACCAAGGCTAACAAAACCAGGGTGGCTAAATTGGAAAGAAAGATAATAGCCTTGGGTGCAAATCCTAAAGACACCAATGTGGTGGAAGATATAATAAAACAAAAAGACACATATATCAAGGCTCTGAAGAAAAATATGAATATGCCCGAGTCTCAACATGTTCAAACGCCAGAATTGCAGGCCTGTTTCGAAGAGAAGGAACAATTATTACTCCAATTAAAGGAAATGGATGAAGAAAAAATTTAGTTGTAAAGGGAAGTCGAGATACCGAGTACAAAGAATGAATTGTTAAAAAACCAACAAAATCACCCAACTCAAGTATTGAAAAAAGGTAAATATCATGTCGAGATCATTGACCCAATAGAAGGATTGGATAAAGTAATGGATGACTTGAGCATGAAGGAAGAAAAGCTAGGCTCCCTAAACAAACAACTAAGAAACAAGAGTTCTAAAATTGTGGAATTAGAAGAGCAGGAAAAAAACATAGAAGCACTTTTGTCTAAATTGAGCCTAGATAAAGATGAATCCTTAAAAGAGATAAAGAGATTACAAAGAAGAGATATAGGGAATCCAAGGCTAAAGGAAGATAAATATGTAATATGGGATCAAATAACTAGCCTAATAAATGACAATTGGACACACTTCTCTTTGATAGGAGATGAAATGGAGATGATTAAATCATCCAAGAACGACATAGTATGAGTAAAGACAGAACTAGAAAATAAGCTTGGCCTTGCCAACAAGATCATCAAATTCCTAAATGGGAGAACCAAAGATTAGATTCGATATATGAATGTTAAATACATGACGAATATCATCATCGATGTTAAGAATGTTCTCACAAAGAGGAGATAGTTGCAGAATGTTGACACTAGAATGAAGGAAATGGTAGATGATGTATCCTCATTCAAGACGATATTCAAGGATACCATCGTTCTAGGAATACATCCCCCTTGGGAGAGGAACAAAGATATTCACTCTCAAAAAATGTGCACATAATTGATGGAATATAAAATAAATGATGATAAACAATTTGATAAATTAACCAGAGTCTTGTTGGGACAATATATTATGGAATTGCTCACGAGGGATTTTGAGATCCTACACCAATTGAAAGGAGTCTTTTAAGAATTTTCCTCAAGCATCGTATGAAAGGTACACTAATCTTGATGAAATGTTCTGAAATGTGAATAAGACTGATTATCCAATAGGAAGGAGATGACAGTACATGTGTCAATTTCTCAAGATCCCTATGGGAAAACAAGGTGAGTCAAGTAGTGCTTGGCATGCCCAGTAAAGACAATTATTAAAGAATCTTTTGTGTCATAATTTTTCCAGATGTAATATTTTTTTAGAAATTATGAAGATAGCAATATTATGAAATCAAGGGGTAGTAAGCAATATTAAGAAGTAGTTTCGAGGAGAAGCATGAAGATAAAATAATAATATTTCTCATTTTGTAAATATCGACACTTTGGGGAATTTAAGATTATCTTATAACCAGAGTTGTTTGATCAAGATCCCCTCATAAACAAACATATTTTTAAGGATGCAGGCTTTAAGAGATTCATCCCACGCATTATGCTTCAGTCTGTGCTTATTTTTGTGCATGTGTTCTTGTAAAGCCACCATCCCCATTTTTTGGCTTCTTGTATCTGATCACCATTAATAAAATCTTGAGCAACAAGTTTTAATACATGTTCAATGTAACCACGTGTTGTATAACTTAAGATACTTAAGTGATTTCCTCTGAATGTATGACCACTTCTTGTCATTTTTTCATGCATTTAATGATATGAAGAGGGTACCTCCATGGATTTAAATGTATGGAAATGTTTACTGTTTGATGCATGATTTAACGATCTAATACAACTATTAGAACTGTTGAATTCTTAATTGCTCAATTGTTCTTTCCATAAATGGTGAGATTCACCTTATGGATGCCTCACATATTTATTGTGTATTTCTTATAAATACATCACTTACCACCCTTAAAATCTAATTGTCTGAAGCACTCATGGAAAAATGCCTCTTGAGGTTGAATGTTTTGATATCTGGTTTGGGACTGTTTGAGGGTTGAGAGTTTTATAAGAGAGAGAGAGAAAAAATTACCCCACATTTTTGCATGATTTCTGCTATTATAAGCATAGATTTAAGGCTCCTTCTGAGTCTTAGCTCCCGGGATGACTTGACATCGCTTCAGTGAATTCCTGAAACATCTCGAGGGACAACACTTGTAATGGCCAATTTTGGCATGATGCATGTCAATTCGACCTTTTCACTTGAAATTCAACACTCCCATGTTGAAATATCATTGAATTTCACTATAGAAATCGAAGATTTTTCTTAATTCCACCCAATTTCAGCATGGCTTCTTTGTAATGTCCAAAATTCAACCAATTACAGGCCTAAAAGTGTTGAAAAAGAGGTTAAACTTGGCTATTTTAACCCCTGGGATTAATTCGTTCAAATTCCTCGTGATTTTTTCCCCAATTTCATTGGAGTAATTTTGAAAAATAATTTGCAGACATTATTTGAGCTTTAATTTTGTAAATTCATCTTTTGGGTGCTACGTTTAGCCCATGTAGGCTCAATGTTGAACATGTGGCTTTGATACCACACTATAACATACTCGGGAACTCACTTGGGCACTATCACTAAAACCCAATGTATGCCAATTAGCGAATTTCTAAAATTTTCTTCAAATCTTCCCATTAATTCTTTGATACCAATAACTAATTAATATTCCCTTCATATGAAATCAACTATGAAGTCCTAACAACATATATTACATGCATAAATATGTAAAATTAAACCATAACATATTTAACATAATTAACCACACATAAAACATCATAAAAACATAAAAGAACACTTATCTTTAATTAAAATCATCGAATGGATGTAGGCCTCAGAAGTTCCTCCCATCCATAGACTCTATTGTTCATGCACTCTCAACAACATATCACACCTGAGTTGGGGCTATGACTCTACTAGGGCAAGGGATACCTAATACAAAATAAGGTTTGAAAGACAACAAAATAAAGAGCAAGCCCAGGTGCCAACTCCAACAATTGGTCCTACCCATAGGCTCTCATTCCCCATAGCCTGTTCCACCCAAGGAAATTTATCCCCTTCTCTTCCACCATATTCCTTTGGGTTGTCCCAGTTCCCTTCTAGGGCTTCAACAATAGGCCAACCAGGAAGTCTCAAAGATATGTGGCACTTGGAACACAAGGTTGTTGTTAGAGAGTTATGGCACCCACTAGGCCAACACGCATGGAAACTTATTCCTAGCAATTTTCTCACCCAAAGAGAATGATCCACATGCATGGAAACCTACTTGTTCAACCCAAACCACCAAGGATTTATAGGGTAACACTAGGTTCATAGTTCCAACTCTCCAGGGAATCATACAGATGATGGTGTGGAAGAAATTAATGGAATGAATGAATGGGAATTACACTAAATTCCCCACATTATATATGCATGTTCTCTTTTTTACACTTAGCACTCAAGGAAATACATTTCCCCCCACTTGGTAATTCATTCCTCCACTTAGGAACTTAGGATACAATTATATCATAAGACTTAGGACTTAGGAACAATATTATTTTATTCCTTGGCTTAATCCCCCCCTTGATTTAGCCCCTTTTATTAATCCCTTAACCTCCCTTTCCCTCTCATGGGGTCCTATCCCACCATACTATTTTTTCTAAATTGGTCTGTATTATTAACGTATTTTTATTAATATATCCAAGTGATTATATTTTGCAATGATTTCTCAAAGGTTAATTAATCATATAGGCTCTACAACCCAATAATCACACAGGCACTCTAGCCCCAAAAATATATAAAAAGGAACTATGGCCCAAAACATCCTAGCTCACCAGCCTATAAAACATATGTGCAATTATAGTTGGGGTTGATCCTAGGTGTATTACATAGGATCTAGGTTGCATTATGGGCTTACAATGATTTCCATATCCAAGACATTTTTCCTACAATTTTTTTCTCCCTAATAGAACTTTCATTCAACCAAAAAATTGTAAGTATTCTTGCATATTATATGTCATTGAAACACTCAAAATAGCACATGAAATGGCTCTATAATTATATCACACCAATAATTCAATCACTTCACATGTCAACATGTTTAATTCAATGATATACCATTCATTGAGTATGCCTTACGATAAAAAACAAGCATTCACACAATGCATTCAAACATTTGTGCAAGATTAATGCCACTCATTTCATTGATTAACATTTCCTTTAGAGAACTAGAATATTGTTTAAATCGCATTATCATCACAAGAATTCATCCATTAAATAATACCATAATTCCAACCCATGTGATTTACCGTGACAATTTAGAGGTTCAACCAATGCCTCGTCATATCACCCAACCACCCCCCTTACAATTTTAAATCATCTAGGTACCTTCCTCTTCAACCCAAATACAACCTCAGGAATATACCCTTTCTCTCATAAATAGTACCTAAAGTGTAATAGAAGACCTTTCCTTTCTTCATTCAACATTTCCTCATGAAACCCTCCTCCTCTATAGTGTTCTCATTGTTGTCAAGAAGGTTTTTCTCCTAGGTACCAACACAATTAGAGAGACCATGGGATACTTGTTCAATGATATAGGCTCTTCCCATGTCCAACAAAAAAATGTCCTCACACATGGTATCCAAATTCATAACATGAGTGTAAATACTCTTTGACTTTGGTTATTACCTCTTAACCATCTCAATCATGGCATATTATCATATGAATGCATTTAAAACATTCTAACAATATATACATATCCAAGGATTCTTTCCTTTACCATACCCTTACTCGGGTATCAATCACACAGATGGATTAATATGTCATCATAAACATATCAATTAATATATCACAACATGACTGAAGGAATTATTACCCAATTCCCTTTAGCACACCTGCAATAATGGCATGACCAATTTTATACTTGTATGGTTGCCACCAATGTATTTGATGTTACTTGACCAAATGATGCCTCATGGAAACTCCAAATATTGTAATGACCCTAATTGAATAAACGATTAAAGATTACAAGAAAAATCAGTTAAAGAAAATAAGCATGATTAATTGTGTAATAATCAAACTGAAGAATTCATTTAATGAACTGTGACATAAATTTACTAGATAAATAAAAAAAAAATAACAGAGGGATGGTGTATGCTGCCAAGGGTGGCGT
>JASDQU010360404.1:0-11798 GCA_032191745.1 Picea mariana | reverse complement strand
AATATGGTTACAAAGATTGTGTTCAGGTATTGGGTTGGTACAAGAAGCTGTAAGGATAGAGTGTGATAGTCAGAGTGCAATTTTCTTGGCAAAGAACCCTGCTTATCATTCAAAGACAAAGCACATTGATGTTCAATATCACTTTGTGAGAGACATGATTGAAGAAAAGAAGGTATCACTGATGAAGGTGGACACTTTGAAGAATGTTGCAGATTCATTAACAAAATCTGTGAGCACTGAGAAGTTCTCTTGGTGTAGAGGTTGGGGTTATGAGGATTTTTAGAGCTGCCCTATTAAATATTCATACTTTGAGTTCTGTTCCAATGCTGGTATTAGCACAAATTGGTTGAATTGAGGCTCAAAATAAGTCTTGTTGGCTACAATTTGTTATCTTTTGTAGTAAATAATGGTCATAGTTTGGCTTGGAGATTTTTTGGGGTTTCAGTGTCTGTGCTTTTTATTTTTAACAAAAGGATTTATTTGGAGTCTTGAAAGTTTTCTAATTATGTGTATTGGAAGCCAGTTGCACTTTTCTGCAGGTTTCTACTGCGATTCGTAATATGCTTAAGCTAAAACCCAAACATTTTGAACCATTACCGGCGGTTGTTTTCCGTGTCCAGACTCCTATTTTCAGTGTCTGGACTCATCATGTCAAAGTTCCTGCCGGCTACCGACTCCACTCGCCCAAACGCCATTACCGTGACACAAACCTCTGCCGTTTGCATGCCATAGTTAACCATTGAACTTCCATTCCATGCGATGCACCCATGACCCATGGAATCCATCCATGCATACAAATTTAGCAAAAATGAAACCCATGGATCTCCAATGAATGAAACCAAAGAATCTGCGAATCTCCAATCAATCAAGCCAAAAAATCTACTACGTGGTACACCATTTAGCAATACTTAATTTAGATTAGTTCAATTGGTATGATTTTAAATAAAACCACACAGTGTTCAATTTTAATATCTCCTTGCTTCTGTTTGTGATAGATTGGCAGCTAGTTAGCATGGAGGTGTAACTTTGATGGAATTTCTAAGGCACCAGAGGATCAAGAATTTATCCCAGTCGAAAGATTCAAGACGAGGAACAAAGATGGAGAGTAAAGGATGACCAGAGCGATTTGTGATGGGTTTTGGCATGTTCATATGGGGTTACAGTCAAATGGCTCAAAACGATTATGGGGTTCTCAGTTCCAAACTATTTATTAGAGAAGATCGCTTTAGGATTGTCGGGAGATAGCTTCCCAGTGAGGACTCGAATCTATATTAAGAGTTCAGTTGTGTGACAGAGAGGGCGCTCCACATACTGGTGACTATTGGATGTAAGTAAGCATGTGAGAGCCAACGTTGGGTTGAATTTGAAGGGTGATGGTGGCCAACACAGAGTTTTATCCAGTTCCAAATCTATAACAAAGTGATCGGAGCTTCCTGTAGGGAAAGTCCTTGTCTATTACCTTTTCAAAATGTTGAGGGGCTCTTTTACCAACAACCAATCTAGTCTCTTCCCAATGAAAGACTGCCCGCTTGTTTATTTATCCAAGTGGCCTGAAGGGTGCCAGGTTCAATATGCACTAGGGCTTCCTTCTCAAGAAGATCTCAGAAAAAGTTATCCAATAGGTCAGGTCTAGTACCTAAACTCCATCTTTGAGCCCCCGACGTCAGCTTATTTCCCATCACACTGTATAATTCTTCATATTAGGCATCCAAATTGTGGAGTAAATTGAGCCCCTGGTGTCAGCTTATTTCCCATCACACTATATAATTCTTCATATTAGGCGTTCAAATTGTGGAGTAAATAACTCTCAATTCAATAGAAGTTGCTCATTTTTGTCTACATGATCGTTCTTTCCTTTGTGTGGTTCTTTGTCACCCTCTGAACAAAACCTAGTCCTGGCAAGAATCATCGTTTCTTTACACAGTAATTAAGCGCCATCCTATTAAGAGATTCATAATGTTTACATGTTGCCGCCCCAAATGGAAACCAGTCAATTATAGCAAAGTTCATAGCCTCTCCACAATTGAATCCCGAGACAATACTAGTAAAAGTTTCCATTGTCCATGGACTCTTAATACTCAATCGAGGCAGTGAATATGTCGAAAAATAATAAAGAAACAAATGCTAGCCATATAATTTATATATGTAAACAAAGGCAAACATCTCTTACCATGACTACAACCTGCATGATAAGATCCAGGGAAAGTGATGACAAACTCGCCAGATTTTGCATAGCTTTGAAAATGGGAAATCCATCTCTAGATAACATATTTGGAGGGAACATGGTTGTCTTCCCTATAAGAAATTTTTTCCAAAAGCCTGTCCGTTTAGTGTTTTCTGGTATTTAAAAAAGAAAACGGTGAAATTTCCATTGAAAAATCAATCAATGGTTGACACTTTACATTGGGAGGTGGTTCAATAATAAATCAACCATGGTTTAATAATAAGTCAATGGATGGTGTAAACATTATATTTATAAGTGGTTTAATAATTAATTTAGTTTTTATATTTTTCTTCTTTCTTAGATCTAAAATGTTTTTTTTTACGAAAACGGGTAGTTATATTGAATAAAAAAGGTGGACTAGCCACTGGTTCGATTACAAAATAGGCCACGCTTAATTGCGTGCCTGCCTTCCTGGATTATCCTCCTGATCCTATAGCTATAGACTCGACTCCTTATCTAAGATTCTATCATGACTTTAACCAGATACAAAATTATTTACAGCGTTGGCTTCTATACAAAACACCAAGCTTGCTGAAGAAGGGGTGACCACACTTTCTTACTACCTGAATGGATTAGTTTTTAGGATCTTGATTCCATTCACTGTTGAGTTGAGCCATTTTTGCCTCCAGCTGGTCGATTCGTTCCTTGAATTCCTGCTGGGGGTGCTTGAGTTCCTTGTGCAGTTTTCCCAGCTCTTCTGTAAACCCAAATTTGCTTGTGGTGATGTCCTCTTTTAGCTTCTCCATACGCCTTCCTGCTTCAAAATCCAGGTTTTCGAGGAAATCCGGCTGGAATTGAAGCAACTGCTTAAGATTTTACAGCGTTGTATCCATCGCTTTGAGTCTTTCCTCCGTGCTTGGCTTGTTGTCCAAGCTCGATGCCATTTCTGGTCGTCTTCCACTTCTTCTTGCACCCTGTTTCCTCACTGGGGAATACTCAAGAGATCTCTGCACTGGAATGGTTTGAGATTGAGGGGGCGCCTTCAGTTTATTCCATCCTTCTTCCATACTCATGATTACCATTCGATTTGCTAAATCCATGAGGTATGGACGACCTATTCCCCTATCTCTACCTTGTCTGAAGCACGGTTTCTTGTGGTACCTTGCCTTATCCCCTCCACCCAATAGCTTGTTCTGACGTGACTTTATCTGAGCGATCTCCCCGATTTCCCTTTCTATTGTTCCATCCTGCTTTTGTTTTTGAGATAGGAGGGCGGGTCTCATGGTTCAAGGAAGTGCCATGATGGATACCATTCCATTCACCTTCAGAATTCCCGGCGCCAAGAGTGTGCCTTTGTTTGCCTCAGCATCCACTTTTCCATTTAGCTCTCTTAACACATGGTATAACTTATAAGACACGAAGTTCCTTAATAGGAGGTGTATCTTGTCCAAGAGGTTGTTGAGTCTCGCGTTATAAGTTTTAGAATGGAAAATTAATTCTTTTATTACCACTCTGGAGTCACCTATTATAACCAGGTCCTGGATCCTGTGCCTGTTTGCTTGAATTAGCCCTTGCCAGAGAGCCAAGGCCTCTGCTCTGTTGTTGGATTCAATTCCTAAACCCAGGGTGAAGTTTATTGTTGTTGCTGTGAGGGGATTTTCAATTGTCCCTCCTCCCCCTGCTTGGCCCAGATTTCCTTTCGAAGCCCCATCAAAGGATAGGATATCGGATTTTCTCCTTCTTTTCCACTGGATGAAATCCTGTTTGCTTTCCCTGATTTCCCATTCCTCTTTAATTGGGATGCTAGCCTTTATGCCCATGTGACATTGGATTTTAAAATGGTTCAACCAGATTTCCTCTAGTGCTTCTAGCGTTTGGTTGTTTTTTGACTGGAATAAATAAGGTGCAACTTCACCAAAGAGTGTGTGAATTTTGGTTACCACGAGGGCTATGCTCCTTTTGTTGTCCCTGAAGATTTTGTTGTTCCTTTCTAGCCAAAGATTCCACAGGATGAACTTTGGAAGAACTTTCCACATGGCAAAGGCTTGGCTTATTTTTTTAGTTTTGAATGGGTAATAGGAGTCCCATTGGAGGAAAAGACTTCTTGTGTCTGGAGGGAGGCTGATGGCGCTTTGTATTCCTGTTGCTAGCTTCTAGACTTCTTTGGAGTAGACACAATTGAGAAGGAGATGGTCTGTAGTTTCTTCAGCCTGTAGACAAAAGGGACACCTGTAGGGGCCATCCCAACCACATATTTTGAGATTTCCCCCTGTTTGGATGCTATTATGTGCAAGGGTCCAGATGAATAAGTCAATTTTTGGGATGGACTTGGACTGCCAGATTGCTTTCTAGATGGTCGGATTGGGCAGGACGTTGGGAACATTTGTGATGAGATGGTAGCCCTCTGTTGTGGTGTAGGCCTTGGCATTCCCTCCCCAGCCTCTTTCGTCCTTACCTTTTTTTTTGAGGGGGGCTTTCCCTTGAAGACAGATCTGTAGGGTGCTCCATTCCCAATCTAGATCAAGGGGGTCTGTTGAGCACTCCCCACCCCTACCAAGTCCTAAACTTGTCCTCCCCCCAAGTAGAGATGTCAAAGAGAGTAGTTATGTTTTGTCTTTCAATCCAATCCTTGAGACGAAGCAGATCCTGTCGTAGCCCTAGGGGGGGGGGTCTCCCATGATTGAATCTTGCCAAATTTTATTTTTCTTTTCATTTCTTGGCACCCAGGTGAGATGAGGGCTGAAGTGGGGTAAAGGCTTTTTGCAAAGGGTGAAAATAGGGGAACCTTTTGATTCCCTGCATGGTAAATCCAAGCAACGGTCCCTAGGCCCACTAAAATATTTTTTCCAAAGTGCCAGTTTGCTCCAAGTTGGTTTGCCAGTGATCATCATCCAAAGCAACTTTGCCCCCAAAGACAGGTTTTGAGTTTGGGTTTTTTTGAAGTTAAGGCCGCCTTCCAAGAGAGATTTTGAGGTTTTTTCCCAGTTTATCAGATGCATTTTCCTTCTTGACTATTTTTCTCCTTCCCATAGGAAGCGTCTTTGGAGTGCTTCAATTTTTTGAATTATGGAGGCAGGGGCTAAAAGCAACGAGCTCTGATAGATGGGTATGCTGGACAACACGGATTTAATCAGGACAGCTTTCCCTGCTAGATTTAACCAATTCTCCCCCCAGAAGGAAATTTTATTTTTTAGATTGTCTATCAGATGGTTCCAGTGTGAAGCTCTTGGGGAAGATTTGAATATAGGAATTCCCAGGTATTTGAAGGCCTCCCAGTTGGTGTGCCCTTCCATCCCTAGAACTCTTGTAATTCCCAACATTTCATTTGGCGTAATATTCCATCCATAAATTTTGCTTTTGGCCTGGCTTATTTCACTTCCTAAGGCTGCAGCGTAAGCTTCTAGCTCTTCTTTAAACTTCTTTGCTATTATAGGGCTTGCACCTCCCAACAACAGAGTGTCATCCGCAAATTGCGCATGGTTTATGTCTTTCACCCCTTGCGTGATTCTCAATCCTTGGAGATTATTTTGAACTTGGGAATTTTCCAGTTGATAGCTTAGGACAAAAGCTTGAATTACATAGAGTAGGGACGAAAGGGGTCACCCTTGCCTTAAGCCCCTGGTGGCTTGGAAGAACTTTGTTACTTTCCCATTCACCATAAGGGCTATCCATGGTGAGCCAATACAAGATTTTATCCAATTTAAAAAGGACGGGTCAAAACCAAACTTTCTCATTACCTCAAATAAAAACCTATGTCTAACTCTATCAAAGGCATTGGCTAGATCTAGTTTAATTATCATACCTTTATCTTTCCTCCGGACACTTGAATGTAGGGCCTCTTGAACTAGAATGATGTTGTCTACAATATGCCTACCTTTGATGAAGCCTCCTTGGTTTTCTGGGACGATGAGAGGGAGAATTGTTTTGAGTGTGTTGGCTATGAATTTGGTGAGAATTTTGTAGCTTGTGTTGCAAAGGGAGATTGGCCTGAATTGATTGAAGGTGACTGCTCCTTTCTCTTTTGGGATAAGCACCAGGAAGGCCGAGTTGGTGCTCCCGCAAATCTTATTGCTCTTTTGTGATTTCTTGATCATCTTGGTGAGATCCATTTTTATTATTTCCCAACACTGTTGATAGAATCTGGTAGTGAAACCATCCGGGCCTGGGGCCTTATCTGGGTTCATTTGGTCCAGAGCCTCCTTTATTTCCTGTTGCGATACTTCCTTAGTCAGCTTGGCATTGATATCCTCCTTAATGAATCCTGGAATGATGGAGAGAGGGTACATCTGAGGATCTATTACTGTCCCTTGTGGTTCTGAATAGAGTGCTTAAAAAGCTTCAAAGGCTACTTGTTTTATACCTTCTGGATCTGCGATTGTTTCATTTTGAACCTAAATTTCTGTCACTGTTTTATAGTGCTTCCTTGCCTCCGCCTGCTTGTGGAAGTAGCTTGTATTTTTATCTCCTTCATTCAGCCAAAGGCTTCTAGATTTTTGCCTCCAGTATCTTTCTTCCTCTCTGCAGGCTCTGTGCCATTGTCTTTGAAGGTGGTCCTCTTGTTGCAGGCCCTCTTGCGTGATCTCTTTGTTTTCCATTTCCAGCTGAAGGTTCTCGAGTTTCTTTTAGGCTTCTATGCGCGAGGTGATTGGGCTTGGTTGGCCCTTTGCCCAAGATTTTAGAGATTTCTTTAGCATTCTTAGTTTCTCTTCCCAGACATAAAAAGCTGAGCCCTTAATAATGTTGGTCCAAGTTTTGGAAACAAGGGGGAGAAAGTCTTTGTCTTGAATCCAAGTCGGGTTAAATCTGAAAGGTATGGGCCCTCAGATTTGGTAGGTTTTGATTTCTAAATGGATGGGCTTGTGATTTGAGACACTGTGGGGCAGGATTTCTGCATCGGCTGTGAGCCCCAGTAAAAGAAAGGAGCTTTGGACAAGGAATCTATCTAGCCTAGCAGCAATGTGCCCAGGACCTATTCTTTTATTCGTCCACGTGTAGAGTCCTTTGGTAGGCTTGATGTCTATTAGGTCCCAGGCTTAAATTAGGTCTTCCACCCATTCTCTAGCTGGGTCTCTCAAGATGGATCCCCCTCTTTTTTCCTCCTGGGCCAGGGTTACATTTAGATCCCCGCCTATAATGATATTGTCAAGTTCATTTTGCTGCAAGAAGTCTTTTAGTGTTTCCCAACATTTTTTTTTCCTCTATATGTTGCGGTACATAGATATTAAAGAGGCTTACCAGATAATTCAAGTCTTTGTGGAGGATTTTGGTGTGAATCCAGTGCATGCATGTGTCGGAGCTGATCAGATCTATTTTGGAGGTGTTCCATAGAGTGCAGAGCCCTCCTGAGGCACCTTTGGCGTTTTCGGCTATTCCTTGGCTGCCTTTCCAAATGTTCAACGAAGCTTTGAGGGAGTCTTGCTGACTCATCTTGGTCTCCTGGAGGAGTAGGATGTTTTCTTTCGAAGCTTTGATTATATCCTTGAGAGCTTCCTCTTTCCTTTTGCTCCCAAAACCCCTACAATTCCAGGAGGTTAGAATCATCAGTTACCTTGGGGGGAGGAGTGGCCTCCTTGGGAGGCTTTGGCTTGCTTTCTAGTGTGTCGAATGTTGATTAGCTGTTTGATAGTTGGTTGTGAACCCTTTAGGACATCTTTGTATGTTTCCTGGTCTCTTTCTGCTTTTTTGGTTTTCCTGCCTCTTCCTGTTTTCTTTGGGGTGGCCCAAGCTTCGCTTGCGCCTTCTGAGTCGCTTCCTGTCGAGATCTCCCCTTCCTCTGTGCCTTGAATTCCTTCCATCCTCTAGGGGGATTTGTTTTTCTCCCCTTCTTCTGTTGGTAATTGATTTCCTTTGTCTTATGGGGTCTGGTTTCCTCTTGCTTCTTCCTCTTGGGCATCTTTACTTGGTTTTGCTTCCTCTTCGCCTGTTTTCTTAGCCAATATACTGAATCTGTTCTCCTTCTCTTTGGTTCCTGAGTTTTTGTCTTGTGTTGGGGCTATTTTTTCGCTTCTTGGACCTTTCGTTTTGGTTTTCCCCTTTCGAGCCTGTTGCCATGCTTCTTCCCCTTCTTTCTCTATAATGGGATTTTTTGGACAATTCCTTTGAAAGTGGTCGTATTCATGACAACCTCTACACTTGAACATAAGCTGTTCGTAGTCAAGCTTTTGGAAGTGTTGCCAATCCCCGACTTTTAGTTTTATCGCTTCCGGTAGACTTACCTCCAGATCAACTTCCACACAAATCCTTGCACAGGAGTACTGGTCTTTTGGGTTTGCTCGATCGATGTAACGCCCCAGTCCATTTCCAATTGCTTGAAGCGAGGAGGAGTTCCAACAATGTATTGGCAGATTCGGGAGTCTAACCCAGACGTGGACGTCTTTGGGCACTTCTAAGGCGGGATCAAAGCTTGGGGTCCATCGATTCAGATAGAGCCCCTGGGTGCCCATGAAGTACGACCCATTTCTAAAGATTAAATCTCTGTCCTCTTGGGAGATGAATTCAAAGATAAAATACCCTCTCCCAACCGCATAGCACGTTACACTGTTTGTGATCAGCGGTCTCCAGTTCCTTTGGATCCTGTTGTCTGTGGATCTGGTTGAGGGCCAGAGTCCCATGAATTGACCTACTAGTCCTCATTCTAAGAGAGAGAGAGTGCGACCTTCATTGGATGATCAGGGGAAGGTCAATCTCTGGGACGACGTCTAGTCTCTTTACAAAACTTGGGGGGGCTGAAGGAGGAAGTTTCTTGTTGCAAGCTACGACGAGATTTCAAAAGGAGGTGGTCGGAGAGGGAGAGGGTGGCGACTCCCCTCCTCCTTAAGCATCCATGGCGGATGCTAGGAGCGAACCCCAGTCTTAGATCTTCGAGGTCGCGCTAGAACGCGTCGTCACCTGGAACTTTTTTGACATCTTCTTAGATCTAAAATGTTATCCAAATATTATTTACAAATTATTGGTAGTCAATTATCTCCATGTGTCTTTATCATTGGTCAATTCGTTTTTCATATCATAGTTTTTTATTTTATTTTTACAATTTGGAAGTTTTGTTTTTAATTATGAAAAATATAATGTATCATGAATCATAAATATCATGGTTTTAAGATTTAGTTTTGCAATTTCGAAGTTTTGTTTTTAATTATGAAAAATATATGATACCAAGTGAAAATCACAAATTGTGGAAGAATGTAAAGTTTTTATTTAACAAAAATATTTTTAAAATTGATTTCACTTGAGTTTTAAAAATAAAAATTTAATTATTTAATTTATGTGAAAAATATCATTAAAATTATATTAAAATTTACTGATTTATTTTATTTTATTTTAATATAAGATAGTTTAATTATTAATATTGTTTGTTCAAATTTATAATTTATAATTGTTTTAGGAGTAACATAATTTAAATAAATAATTCAAATAATAAAAAGTAATTCTCAACATTTTATTAATAAATTTCATTAAATTAAAATTTTCAATCTCTATTTATAAACTTTCTATTTAACATATAAAAAATCAAATCTCATAGAATAATTAAATCAAATTAATTATACCAATAAACTTTATTATTACATTATTAATATAAATATATATTGTTTTATTGACTTTAAATAAACCAAACAATAAAAAAAGATATTTTTGATTGGTTAGTAAAATTTTAAATCTTTTTCAAAATATTGATTAAATGATTAAATCTCACAATAAGATTTCAAATGCATGTATAATGTATAGGGCATTTTCTATTGGATACATATACACTAAGAAAGAGATATTATTGATTCTAGATGTAAATATTAATATGCATTTTTCTACTTTATTTTTATTTTACTTCTTTATTAAATATTGCGTGGATTTATTTAAATTGTAATTTATATTGATCTAGAAAAAATTTAAAATAACTTTATTAGCTTGCTATTTTTCTATTAGTATATATTTAGTGCCATTTTTGGATAAATCTTTACCTATTTTCATTTTCTTTTTCCTCTCTCTTCTCCACTCCTTTTCCTACTCACATTCTTATCCTCTTATTTGTTCTTCATAGTGAAATATGGTTAGATGAGGGAATGCAAAAAAGAACCCTCTGTTTGTGATATATATATATATATATATATATATATATATATATAATTTCATCAATGTTGTTGATAACAATGTTTGATTGTGTGTAACATCTATAGAAGTATCTACCTAAACGTGTACATGAATGTAAATAAATCAATAAATAGTCAAATATAGAGAGCTTAGGAGGCATAGTGGGTTTGTGGGTCAAGTGTGAATGGATTGGCTAGATGGTTAGTGTGTTAGAGGTCAATGGTTAGTTGTGTTATTTGGCTCATGCTAATT
This sequence comes from Picea mariana, assembly GCA_032191745.1. Taxonomy (NCBI): domain Eukaryota; kingdom Viridiplantae; phylum Streptophyta; class Pinopsida; order Pinales; family Pinaceae; genus Picea; species Picea mariana. The sequence continues at coordinate 1,300 of JASDQU010360404.1, read as the reverse complement.
AACAATCAACATAAATCATAAGTCTGTATGGGTTAGAGGGTTACTAAGGTTACTGGGTGTGAGATTAATATATTAATGGATAATGATCCATTGTGTTTAATATGGTCAACCATGGTTTTATGGTTTATATAATTAAGATGGTCAATATGGTCAACCATGGTTAATGATGGTCAACAATAGTCAATATGTTGAATGAAGGTTAAGGTTTACTAACTTAGGAGGCTTATGGGTTTGGGAGTTACTAGGTTAAGAGATGATTAGTGGGTTAATGAGTTAGTGGCTAAGAGGTTAGTGGAGTTAGTTGATTAGGAGGTTCAAAGGTTTGTGAGTCAACCTAGATAACCATGGTCAATATGGTGAACAATGATTAGTGGGTTATTAAGATTAGAGGTTAAATAGAGGTTACTAAGATTAGAGGTTTCTAAGTTCTAGAGGGCGTAGTTCCACAGGTCATAGTTCCAGAGGGCGTAGTTCCACAGGTCAAAGTTCCACAGGTCATAGTTCCATAGGTCATAGTTCCAAAGGGCGTAGTTCCATAGGTCATAGTTCCACAGGTCAGAGTTCCACAAGTCATAGTTCTACAGGGCGTAGTTCTAGAGGTCATAGTTCCAAAGGTCATAGTTCCAAAGGGCGTAGTTCCACAAGTCACAGTTCCAAATGTCATAGTTCTAGAGGGCGTAGTTCTAGAGGTCGTAGTACCATAGTCATAGTTCCAGAGGGAGAATTTCCATAGGCCATAGCTCTAGAGGGCGTAGTTCCAGAGGTCATAGTTCCAGAGGGTGTAGTTCCAGAGGTCATAGTTCCATACGGCATAGCTCCACAAGTCATAGTTCTAGAGGGTGTAGTTCCACAGGTCAAAGTTCCACATGACATAGTTCTACAGGGCATAGTTCCAGAGGCCATAGTTCCAGAGAGCATAGTTCCAGAGGACGTAGTTTCACGGGTCATAGTTCCAGAGGGTGTAGTTCCATGGGTCATAGTTCTAGAGGGCATAGTTCCATGGGTCATAGTTCTAGAGGGCGTAGTTTCACAGGTCATAGTTCCAAAGGGCATATTTCTAGAGGGCATAGTTCCAAAGGTCATAGTTCCAAAGGGCGTAGTTCCAGAGGGCATAGTTCCACAGGTCATAGTTCCAGAGGGCGTAGTTCCACAGTCATAGTTCTAGAGGGTGTAGTTCCACAGGTCATATTTCTACATGGCGTAGTTCCAAAGGTCATAGTTCTAGAGGGCGTAGTTCCACAGGTCATAGTTCCAGAGGGCGTAGTTCCACAGGTCATATTTCTAGAGGGCGTAGTTCCAC
>JASDQU010360403.1:1666-11672 GCA_032191745.1 Picea mariana | reverse complement strand
AATCATCCTTAATAGTTATTAGTATCAATCAAACAGTATGATCTATTAATGATAACAATCAAACAGTATGATTTATTAATGATAACAATTAATGAAAATTGTGACAGCTTGGTTTGCTCATCCTAAAGGCTTAAATCACATCATCTAACCTGATAGGAACCACAAAAAAGGCACTGCGGAAGTGTCAATCAGACTGTGTGGCTTATTAATGATGACAACTACTAAAAATGGTTAAAGGAACTGCCGACGTCTCAATCAGACTGTATGCCTTATTAATGATGGAAACCCTTAAAAATTGCTAAGGGTTTGTTGGAAATCTTAAGAATACTAAGAGGAGGTAAATGTATGGCTTATTAATGATGATAACTATTAAAAATTGTTAAGATTTTGTGGGAAATCTTAAGATACTAAGAAAAAATTGTTAAGATTTTGTTGGAAATCTTAAGATACTAAGACGAGGTAAATGTTTAATTGATCAGTCCCTGTAAATCTTAACGATACTAAGAGAAGGTAAATGTTTAATCTGTCCCTGTAGTTGTTGAGGTGCCAATTCTTTTGATAAACTGTCAAACACAGATAACCTCTTAAGTACATTAAAAATAAATGAACTTTTTACATAAATTCTCAGACAAATCAAACTTATCAGTAATGTACAGGAATGTCGTAAAATATTATACAAGGAGAAATATATATTTGTTAATATGATATCGATGGGAGAGCTCGCTTCATGCACACTCTGCTGGAGGAGTGGAAAATCGAACTGAATCTCTGCAGTGGTAAATCTCTGTGTGCAACCAGCATGTCTTCTTCATTTTGAGTCGATTCGGTGCAGCTTGGAGGCTTTTCTACTCATCCCAAATGCCGCTGCCCTTCCACGACGTTACTATTCACAACAATCTGATTACAGAAATGTAAACACTCAATCAAAGTAAAATATATAAGTAGCCATAACCAGACATTGGAGTAAGAAACCCATATAATATTCAACAGATCCAGCAGCAGCCTACGCATATCTATTACATTACATGATAGTTCTTTTCAAAGATCCTTGGTGAAATGACTATATATCAAGCCTATAATGTTGCTATCATATTATTGGCAAACTTGTCATACAAACCAAACCAATAGACAAACCTAAAAATCTCTCACGCCATCGGCTCGATTTTGGGTATCTTGTGCTCCTCAGACTTGGGCGTTTCGCAGCCGTCCCGATCTCCCTGAGCCAATAGCTCGTTCTGCACTGTAACTTCATCGATATCCTGCAGAACATCATCTTTCTGTTGTTTATGGCTACATAATATCTTAGTCCTCGAAGCAGGGTGGGTTGTAACAATCAGTTTCAAAAGCGGGAAAACCATGCCCTCAATATCGAATGAATCGTCGCCTTTGCTTTTGCGACCGGTGGATTAATCGACAGTAACCGAACTCATCCCCATGTCTACAATTATAATTTAATCTTTAATAGCAGTACTCTGATATGAATCCGACGTTTTTCACCGAACGCTTCAGGAATATGAAGCGTCCTGTGCCCATCTTCCATAAATTTAAACGCGGCGCCTGTAATCTGCCGCTTGGGATCAAAAATGAATAAAAACTGTGGAGTGATATAAACATGGCATGCATACATATTAATCATTTCTTAATCATTTGAATGTGTCAATTATATTCTTAATCAGTTGAACGTGTCAATTATATATTCTCACAGTAATTTTTTAACTATTCTTAGGTAAATGTAAAAAAGTAAACATGTTAATGGATGCCTTCATAAATGCAAGGAAGTTATGAGCAATAAATCTGGCTCATTGATTTTGGAGGACGATTAAGAATATGCCAGCATCTTCAATGCATAGCCATCAGATTAGGGTTTAAGCTTAAATAAGATTAAAAGATCATTAATTGTGCCCATTGTCAATAGGTATACGCCTTTCGGCGTAATAATAATATTACTTCCATAATATTTCAAAATAACATGTTCAAAATAACATTCAAGACTACTATCCAATTGTAGTATGTTCAAAATAAGATATATGAAAATGACTATATCAAAATAAAAGATTGTGAATTTTAATTTGATAAATTTAATGTAAATATGATTCGGTATATTATATTTGTTGTTGTTGTTCGGCGGCCGTCATGTTTTCTTGTCAATTGATTGGGATCATCGATTGGAGCATTTTTTTCTTAAACACATACATAAATCTCTTTGCATGCAGATAACATCGTTACCATTATGGGAGCATAACAAGAGAATAACTGTAATCACAATAACTTTCCGCAATTTTCTAATAAATGTCATTACTGACAGTGAAGTTGAAGGTCGCCCTCCAATTCTTCAGCGACCTGTTTTGACGTATTCTTTGCATTCACTGTCCAAAAACACTCTCAATTTCTTAGCTTTTCATGTCCTACGCACTTTTTCATCCTACAAACGAAATGCTCAACAATAAAAAAAACCCCAAACATTGTAATATATCAACATAATTAAGTTAGTAATATCATTTCCATAATATTTCAAAATAACATGTTCAAAATAAAATTCAAGACTACTATCCAATTGTGATATGTTCAAAATAACATACATGAAAATCACAATATATCAAAACAAAAGATTGTAAACATCGTAAATTTTAATTTGATAAATTCAATGTAAATAAATAAATAAAATCTACTCTGTAATAAAATTCTAATTGTTTTTAAATTTATGCACAATCCTACCGAGAAAATAAATATTTTTATAATTATATTTTAAATTTATGCACAATCCTACCCATAAAATAAATATTTTTTACCTTAAAATATTAGGTATAAATTTTTTGTTATAATAAGAAAAAGAAAATTTGCATTGTTTATAAACTCAATTTTGGGTCAATCCCACGCTAACCCTACCACTTAGAACCTGGATTTCACATGATTAGGCTATGTTTGAACTGTAATTACGCACATATTAATGTTGCAATCTATTAAACATATTAACGTTGCAATGTGATGAACATAAATTGACGTCATGATTTGATGAACATAAGCATGTCATCCCAATGTGGGTAGTTATGTCGCAATCTAACAAATGATTACAAGCGTCACAATGTGTTTCACATCGTCTTCTTGTCGCAGTGTGAACATAGGAACATTGTAATATACAAAACATAGTAACGTCTCAATGTGACGAACATATATGGACTTTACAATGTGACGAAGATATATGAACTTCACAAGGTGACGATAATATGTGTTGATCACAATGTGATGAACTTATCCCTTTCATTAGTATGATGAGCACTTCCTTGTCATCACAATGTAATGAACATTTCCTTTTCGTCGCAATGTGATGAACAGTTCCTTGTTGTCACAATGTGATGAATATTTATTTCTCATCGTAATGTGACAAACATATACATCGATCGCAATGTGATGAAGATAGCCATGTCATCACAATTTGACAACATAGCCCTTTCATCATAATGTGATGAACTTAAACATATGTCACAATGTGACAAACATTGCCCTGTTATTGCAATGTGAAATCATATCGTCACATTGCAATCTGACACATATCGTGACATCGCATTGTATTTCCAAATGTCACAATTGGATGAACATAACCCATTTTCACAGTGTGATGTACACAACGTAATGTAATCATGTGAACAACATAGACCAACATTGCAGTGAGACAAACACTTCCTGATCTCGTAATGTGATGAACATATCCCCTCTATCGGAGAGTGACAAACTTATTCCAATGCCATAATGTGACAAACAAAAACCCTTCATCATAATTTAATGACCATAACCTTACAATGTCATCTAACAAATAAAAGTTGATATCATAATGTGGAAAACAAAACATAATGTCGCAATGTGATGATCAAAACATAATCAACATTGCAATGTAGTAATGCCAACAATAGTAATGTTGCAATGTGACGAACATATATGAACGTCACACTATAATGAACATACATGTTGATCGTAATTTGACGAACATATATGACGATCACAATGTTATGACATATCCCTATCATCGTAGTATGATGAACACTTCTATGTCGTTGTAATTGGCAAACATAAATAAATGTCGCATTTTGATGACTATTTTCCTATCATCACAATGTGATGAACATTTCCCCATCATCTCAAATGAATGCACATTCCCTTTCGTCGCAATGTGACAAAACCTAATGTCGTCACAATGTGACAAAACCTAATGTCACAATGTGATTAACAAAACATAATCATGGTCCAACATAATCATGGTCCAACATAATCATGGCCCACCATAATCATGGTCCAACATAATCATGGCGTACACCTATTGACAACGTGCACAATTAATGATCTTTTAACCTTATTTAACCTTAAACCCTAATATGATGGCTACGCATTGAAGATGCTGGCATATTCTTAATTGTCCTCCAAAATCAATGAGTCAGATTTATTGTTCATAACTTTCTTGCATTTATCAAGGCATCCGTTAACATGTTTAGTTTTTAACATTTACCTAATCACATTAAAAAATTACTGTAAGGATATGTAATTGCCACGTTTAAATGATTAACTAGGATTAAACCATGGNCAAATGTTTCATATTACCATAGACGTTTTATATTGGGGGCACACGTTCCTTGTCCAGTTATTACCACAGACGTTTTATATTGGGGCCATGTGTTCCATCTCATTACATCGCATGTTTCTAAAAATTACCAGGGGAACGCACACTTCATATGAAGTGTGAACCATGTACTATCTTTATGTCATTTCATATTTTAGCCTTTCTTCACATAACTAGATTATATGTATTTCTATCGCAGAAATTTATATGCGTTTGGATAAAAAGCCATAGAAAAACATGTTTATATGTGTTTGGAGAAAAAGCCATAGAAAAACATATCACACTACGAAGAGGGTATAAAATCATCAAGTGAGACGAGGATACATCATCTATAAAAATTTATGTAATCAGTTTTCTTCAATTATAATTTTTGCAATTAGTTTTCTTCAATTTTCAGGCTATTTGACATGCTATGATAAATTTAGGTTTTCCCTGCATGCGGGGAAGGCAAGTCGACCATGAACTGGTCTGCCTTCAATGGTTGGCCCTCATCATAGACTTGTATTTTGACTTTCATTTTGCCTATGTATTGTTATTATAATTGCAGTTAGGAGCTCGAGTTTTTTAAATCATTTAAGTTTTGATGGACAGGAATCAACATTGTTGTATTTTGAGCTTTACTGTTGTTGTATTTTCATCTACAAGAATCAACTCTGTTGTATTTTTTGTTTGTTGTTGGTTTGTTTTGATGAGCTTGATGTCCATTCCTGTTGCTCTTGTTGTTTGTTTGTTTCGATGAGCTTGACGTTAAGTTATGGTTTGTTTCGATGAGCTTGATGTTAAGTTCTCGGCAATGTGCGTTGGAGTTAAAATTAATTACGCCAACCGTATTGCTGGAATTAGATCGCATCGTTGGAAATTATTCTGATTGATTTCTTCATTGTAGTTAATGCCAAGGATATGGCCTGTAAGAGATCAGTAACAAATGATTACCTACACTTTTAGGGTAAAACATGGTCAACACCCTGGACCGTGAGTATTGTTGTCAATTATGTCGAGTGTATATAAGAATCCTTCGCTGAGTTATGTTTGATTATTTCTATATTGACCTATTGTTTCTGTGAATCTATTGTGCAGAATGACATACTTGAGAATTAGGAAGAATTAATCCACTGAACAGTTCTCTGGTGTCCCATACATATCTACGCTCATGAACTATTTGTTGTCTATGTGGTATGGATTGCCCTTCGTCTCTGCTAACAACCTTCTTGTGAGCACCATAAATGGCACCGGGGCTACCATAGAGTTGGTTTACATTTTCTTGTTCCTTTTTTATGCTCCAAAGAAAATGAAGGTATAAATATGTAGATAATACCATTGTTGTTGACATAGTTTTTTTAGTGCATTTGTTTCAGATCGTCTGATATTTTGATGATTCTGAATCATTTCACTTTTTCTTTCACGACTTCAAGAAAGAAAAATTCGATTTAAGCTCTTAACATCAAAAGTATGATTTATGGGAGGCGAGGGGAGGGAAACTGCTTCTAATGGAAATATGGATATGCAGCGTAGGCCGAGATATTTAGTCTGTTCATGGTGGTTATTCGCTCTGGTATCTTTATTTTCACTACAAGGAAATATCTGAAAGCTATTATGCACGGGTTAGCTGCTACCATATTTTCTATTTTCATGTGTGCCTCTCCCTTGTCTGCAATTGTAAGATCTAAAACCCAAAGGTAATTTACTATGTTAAATTATGTAACAAATAAAAGATTCTCTATTCATGTATTCCCATGTTAAATTATGTAACAAATAAATGATTCTCTGTTCATGTATTCCCAATTCTGCATATTAATGAACTAAACAAAATACTTATTTCAAGTTTACACAAACTTCGCCGAGTTATGTCACAATATGTTATGAAAGTGGTACAACCACTTTATAAAAATGTCAACCACTTTATATGCTAGTTAATAGTTATGTATAATTAACTATTACTTTATAAAAGTAATAGTTAATTATACATTAACTATTACAATTATTATTCATGAAATTGCTTGAAGTTTGCATATTAATGAACTAAACAAAATAGTCATTTCAAGTTTACAGAAACTTTGTCGAGTTATGTCAAAATAATCAATTAGTAAATTGCATGATACCATCATGTAAATTAATTAATTTAATTTATACATTATTATTATTATATATTACATTTATGTGATACTTAATTAATACACTAATTATAAATTAACTATACATTATTACATTAATTTATATATTATACAAATATATTAATGTATAAATTAATATAATGATGTATAGTTAATGTATAATTAGTGTATTAATTAATTATCATATAAATGTAATATATAGTAATAATGTATTAATGAAATACATTATTGTTTTATATTAATGTATTTTATTAATACACTAATTATACATTAAAATTACATTATTACATTAATTTATATATTATACAATCATGTTAATGTATAATTAATGCATTAATTAATTGTTACATAAATATAAAATATACTTATAATGTATTAATGAAATGCATTAATGTTTTGTATTAATGTATTTAAAATTAATTTATACATTAATATATTTGTATTAATATATTAATGGTAGTCCCAAGGCATGTCGACTGTCAACTAGCAACAACCACTTTATAAAAGTGGTTGATAAACGCCAATCAACATCATTTTTCACCTTCCCAAATTAATGATGTCGATCGGCGTATATCAACCACTTATATAAAGTGGTTGTTGCTAGTTATAACCTCTCAACAATGTACAGTACAACCAACTGTACTAGTCATTAGGGTTTGTCCTATCTTCTTGATTTATTTTCTCTATACAGCTTTAGACTATCATCTAATACAATTGAGCTCCACACATTCTCGTTCCTGTTCTGTCTTTTTTATTTATTGTTTTGTCATGGCATTAGAGCCCGAGAGGTAAGACTCTTAACAAAGCATTTAAAGATATGTGAAATCCCTTCTTCAGGAGGAAAATACACTCCTAGCATAGGAGAAGCTACAACAGTCGTTGGATCGACTGCAGGAACAGATCTGGGCCATCAAATCGAGCCCAAACAGATCAAAAATCACATAGAAGGAGAATTGATCCCGATTGTTGGATCTGAGCGAGTGGATCGATAGTCGGGATCTAGGTAAGTCGCACGGTGTTTAACCCTTAGCCTCCATTGGACTTCGAAAGTTCGAAGGTTTTCTATTTTTAGACGTAGAGGAGACAAGTCTCTCAAAGTCCCGAAGTGAATCAGGACTGTCCATTTGCAAAGGATGTGTGTCAACAAATCCTGGAGTCCGAAAGGTAAGCACTCTGGGAGGAAGCAAGTGCTAAATCTCACGAGACACCTGAAGCTTTGAAGACTGGAGGACATTCAAACCGGTGGAAAGGTCACATGGAGTAGATCGAAAGAGATCTGGGAACCCCGAAGAATTGGGAATTGAAGTTAATCCAGACCATTGATCACAGAGAGGACACATGGTAGGAGATCCTGTGCTCTAGAGGATAGACACCTCGAAGGAAACTCAAAGGTCTGAAGTGAGAACTCCTAGAGGCCCATAGCCCGGAGTTCATCTCGATCATCCATCAACAAGGACACATGGTGTCAGATCTCTTACTTTGGAGGCTTAGCACTTCGGAGGGTCTACATAGTGAAGAAGTTGTTGGAGGCAAAGAAGATATAAACTATTGAAGGTTGTGGACACGTGTCGACAGATATGACAATCATGAATGTTAACACTTCAGACGTTTGAGGTGTTGTGTGCCTCAAAACTATCGAATCCTAGTATTTTGAAGTAAATCTCAGCTCTTGATCTCGTTGGACATGTGGATGAATGATCTGCCACTTAGCTAGTTCAAGGTTCAGGGAGAACAGGATGCAATGTTGTGTGGACTCCTGAACGTCGAAGTAAATATCAGTCGTCCAATTGAGAGGACACAAGGAGGTTGATATCGACACTTCAAAGAATGAACACTCTCAAGGATAGCGTATTTTAGTAGACGGAAAATCTTGAAGTCTGGCATCCCGAAACAAATCTTGGTTGTTAGCTTGTCAAGGTTTGATGATCGTTGATCTTTTGAACGCCTGAGGTCTTGAAATTCTGATTCGTAGATCTCAATGGGTAACTGAGACCATCGATCACTTCGCTCATTTATTTATTCAAAGGAACATAGGTTTTGACATATTACAACTCACGGAGCCCGAAGTACTGAGAGCTCCTGAACTAGCGCATTTTGGGATATCACCTGGTTTTCATCCTTTCATCATAGGAGAGTTTAACATGGTTTTCTTTTTTTGTTTAAACAAAATAAGTCTTGTCTCTTGAGTAAAATCAGATAGCTCATTTCAACCATTAGGAGGAGCTATAATCGATAAACAATAGCGCTTGGAGTTATGACTTTGTACATCTCGTGCTCGAATAGTCAAATCCAGCTAGATCAGAGCTAAAGAAGTTGTTTGGCCCACATTTTTCAGCCCAAAGTCACATAGAGGATTTCGAGGACCTAGTTTTTTACATGAAGGAACTAGAAACACGACCTGTCAGCTTGCATCAAGCAGTATCAGTGGTAAAAAAAATTTCCCATGTTGTCTTTTTTCATTTTTTTTACAAAAATGGCCACCTCTAACCATTTAGGGCCAACACAAGGGCCAATTCTTCTTGGAAAGACCTATGAATTTTGGTATCTCAGAATGAGATCCTTCTTACAAGCACATGAGTGTTGAGATCCAATGGATCTTGGCTATGTGGAACCAAATCCAGTAGACCTAGATGTCATGAGAAATCAAGAGAGAGTTGCTCAGGCAGAAGAGAGGAAAAGAGAGAATAAGGAAAAGTTATGGATTCAGAACTTAGTGGATGACTCAATTTTCTAAAAAATAACAGGTTTTGTTACTTCAAAACAGGCCTAGGACTCTTAAATTTGGCAGCATCAACAACCATTCTCTAATGAGAGGCCATATGGTCCACCTTGAGGCTAGCTAGGGAGATTTTGAGAATCAACCAGTCTTGTGAGGTATTGAAAAAAGCCAGGGGGAATGTATAACCTCTATGAATCAAACCAAAAGTCAGGATGAACGACATGTTATGTGAGTCTAATGAAAAAGTCAAGAAGAATGTACAACCTCTGTGAGCATAGACAGTCTAGTGAAAAAGTAAGCGGGAACGTACAACCTCTGTTAGCATAGACATACTAGTGCAAAAGTCAGGGGGAACATGCAACCTCTATGAGCCTAGTCAAACCTTGTGAGCCATGACCAAAAGTCAAGGCATCTAGAAAAAGTTAGGTTGAATATAAAATTCCTATGAGATAGAAGAAAACGATATTCCTAATATTGCAAATGATGTAATTGTATTGATCTAGTGTGTTGGCATGTGTAAACATTATCCACCATGAAGAGAATTTCAAATTTCCTTGTCAAGAGTTG
>JASDQU010360398.1:0-11723 GCA_032191745.1 Picea mariana | reverse complement strand
ATATCCCACATTTTGATGTCTGCATGATTTACGAGGTAGCCTTATTCCTTCCATACACCAACTGACATTTTAAACTACCAAAATTTATGACATTAATGAGGAAATAGGGCAAATCGACGAATATAAGATCGGATTTTTATGGCAAAATTTACTTCTAAAGATGATTTGACAGAATTGTTCTGAAAGGTACTGAGTTTTTTGAATATATATAAGAGCTGTGGTTCATTATAACAAATACATTTTCATATCACGCAGAGCACATTATCTCTGAGAAAACTGACTTCTGTATGTATACGTATTTCTATCGCAGAAGAGCTAAAACACAAGCCTCAGCCATGGCTCCACGAAAAGCATCCAAAGCAAATGTTGAGGTTTCAGGACAAGGCTCGGACAATGTCACTGATACTTCCCCTCAAAGTATCAACTCGGTCCCGAATTGGTCGTACGTTTTAGATGTTCTGTAAGCAGAATTGGTGGACTATTCCGACGACTCTAGCGACAACAAAAAAGATGATATAACCACCAAGTACAAAATAGTCATCCAATCCAGAATGCACAAAGTAGAAGCCAGGCCACGATTTCTTCCATATTATGACATGGTCTGATGGGCGTTAGACCATGTGGACATATCAACCAGAACTATCATGAATGAGCAGAGAGTCACCATCGAGACTTCCAGGTTGGAGCATCTACAAGCCATGTATAAGCTACCCACGATGTCCGACTACACATATAGCGCTGAGTTCTTGGACAAGTTCAAGGAGAAGGAATGCGTACAGTATGATAAAACCATGTCCAGTTTGATAAAGGATTGGGTTTCGAACACCGCAAAGTTCAGAGCTGATAGCCATGGCATATATTCAATCACTTCTTTAGAACCACAGTACAAATATGTAGCCATGATGACATGCAGGTTACACGGGAGAGAGGACACCTCACATTTTTTTCTTCTATGGGTGCGTATAATGTTTTGGGTCACTGAAGGCAGTTCCTTCGACTGGGAAAAGATGCTTTCCGATAGCTTGACGAGTCGTCTCATGGAGTATCGGGCACAGAAAGAGAACGGGAAGGCATCTTAATTCTTCATGTTTGCATACATTATGGACGCAATTTGTTTTTTGACACCATTTCCCTTAATGAGCTAGAGTTGGACTCCAGCAAAAGACGAACCCATACACGTTTATCATGCAAAATTATGGGAAAACAAAGCGAAAAATTTTGTGTATGAAATTTTTAACTGGGTGATGGTGCCCCTACATGTCACCATTTTTGGTCACCAGCTACCCAGGATCTCGAACAACATAGTAACGAATCTGAGCAGCATAGCAGACTGGTATGTAGAAGCAAAATTTTCATACCTCCGAGTTTTCGGGGCTTCGGTCCCCCTGCATGCATTTCCATTGTTCATTCCTGACAAGTTGGCTTGTCGTGAGGTCGTTGGGAAAACAGTAATTGGTGGTATAAGCAAAGAGCTTAAGGGATACTCAAAGAAGGTATGGCCACCTTTTCCTGTACATTTAAATTCATATTCTTTATTAGATTTTGGGCATGCCAAAGCTAACGCAGCGGCCCTGGAAGACCTAAATTTGGTCTCCATTGAATACAAGAAGCATGATCTGCAAAGGCTCATGAGCAATCATTTGGCCAGTTGCGGGCTCAGGAGATTTGAGCACGAGAATTCACCCTCGGATGTCATTTTCCAAGGTGCAAGGTCCTATGCCGAGATTCTAGCTCGAATACAAACCTTGGCACCTGAGGAAAGAGTCGATGTTCTGAAGTTCCAGGAACATCGACGTAGCTGTCTTCCCACAGTGTTGCGAGGTGAGGGTCCGAGCACGTCGGAGGCGAAACAGAAAGATGTCGAAGGCTCTAAGGATACGACTCCCGATCAAGAAAAACACCAGGACGAGGGAGAGCAAACTAGGAGTCCGAAAGCAGAGATAAAGATTCTTGACCTGCCAAAGAAGTAGAGTCTGGTCACTACTCTGGGAAAATCAGCAAAGCAGATCAGAGAACCTATCACATCTGTTACCCCCTTGCAGTCGACGCAGGGAAATATTGATGCAAGATGGATATTCAATGAAGCGTTGAGGCCTATAAGGGTAGAAGAACTCCCTCTGAATGATTTTTTCTTCGATAAGAAGAGGAAGGCAGTAGTAAAAAGGGAATTCTATCAGGAAGGAGAGTCAACTTCCAAGAAATATAAAGTTATAACTGATGGAAAAGAAAAGAAGAATGAACAATTCAGGACTAAAATAGCAGGGACATTAGGAGCCTATGCCTCGGTGAATCAATTTTCAGTTGGGCTCTTAAAAAACCAGCTTAAATGAAAAAATCACCTCATTAGGACCCTTGAAGCCAGACTGGCCACAACAACAGAGACTTCTAAAGACCAGGCGAGCATAGGAATAGAGTAGGCCAGGTTGGCCGATAAAAATGAGATAGAGCTGCTCAAAACTAATCTCAAGCAAGCACAGTTGGTGGTCTGAGAGGGTCAGATGCAAGCGAGCCAACAAAGATATTTGATCCAATAGCTGCAGGCTAGGGTGAAAATCGCCGAAATCAAAGTGATAGATATCGGGATGTTTCAATCCCAGGCAATGGAAATTCAAAGGCGAGTCTCTTCGGTCTAATGAAATTTCCTCAGCAAGGTAGGGGAGATTCAGGAAAATTGCTTGATGGTTAATCAAGTTTTGGAGAACTTATCTACCAGAGAAAGGGAAGCTGCCACAGCACGGGTCACCTTCCAGGAGGCTATGATAGTCATGAACAATAGAGGTTTGGGAAGTACTCCCAGGTTTACCATTCCGGAGCAGACCAGAGGAAAAATTCTATTAAAAGAATGGGAGCACAACATCGCCGAAGGCAAGCTGCAAGCCAAAAAGGTCATGAATTCCTTAGAAGAGGCCTTTAGTTCTATAGATGGCAAGCTGATAGGCATTGATAGAAGAGGTAATGCCGAGGTGTTGATGCAAATGAATATGGAAAAGATCTCGCTTGATCTAAAGGAAAAAGAGGAAAGAGATTCGGCCGAGATTTTCCAAGTGACTATGGTAGACATAGTCCAAATAGACAAATGTATGATTAAGCCAAGCATGCAATTATGCACTATCGACATCATAGATGGACAGATGGAAGACACGCTACAATAGTTGGCCCGAGAATGTTACTTATTTGAAGCCAACTGTCAAGCAGAATTGTCGAAGATGATATCTCAGCTGGTTGTGTCACCTGTACCGAGCACGCACGAGGATAAATGTCTAGCACCAAGTGAAGACAGAGAGGAAGGAATGGAGTGATTGCTCTCCTTCCTATCATAACCAAAATTTTGTAACGATTGAGATTCTATCATATTTGTAAAATTGTATAAATACACCATAGAAAGAAAAGAAAAGGACTAGACCTTTTTGTGTCGATTGTAACAGAGTTTTTTACATTTTGAGAGTTAATACAAAGAAAATATGAAGATTCTCAATTCCGTCACGACTGTGTTATGAGTTTGTTTTCTTGTACCTCATATTTCGTTTCATTTCATATTCCTAACTGAAGAATTCTTCGTTATAATTTAGTACGACCACTACTATAGCGAATGAATTTTGGTTTTCTGTAATTGTTCACTGTTTTTCCTCTGTACCAGCTATCAGCAGGTGTAAGACCAGTCAACACTTTCAGAATTCTACACATATTCTATGCTACATCGGGTTATTTTCTTTACAGTTTTCCTCTTCTGTTTATATGTGAGATTCTCCCTTGATAGGAGCCTTGCATCATAGACAGCTAAATGTTTTTCTGCCACCTCATACATTTTATTAAAATATAACTCAGTTACGGGAAAGAGCCTTTGATTTTCATCCTTATTTTATTCCTAAAACCGTAAATTCTCTTTTATACGACCAAATTGAGACAGCACTTAATTTCTCTCTAATTTTTTTCTTATTTTACTGTTCCTCCATGACTGTCCCTGTACCAACTCAGCCTAATATTGAACCTGGATTATCAAACCAAGTGCACATTGCCTTAAACCTTTTCGACACTATTCTCAAAACAACTACTAACCGGGTTGAACTTGAACGTTCATGGGCAGCAATTGAACAAGATATAACTATCCAACAACAGTTGGAAGCTAGACAACGCCAACATAGAAATCTTCCCTAGTTTTCTTTGCCGAAGGTTGATGTTTTTTTTCTTCCCCACCTCTTACCCACTTTTGGATTCCTAGACACTGTACTTCTAAGCCTTAAGTACAGACTCTGGAACAACATCTTTTTGGCGCCGTTGTCGGGGACCGAAGTTACGAAATCTTTTTCCCTGGGAAAACGACATTTCTTTTTCGTTGAAAGTGTTACCCTTTGATAGTGAACAAAGAGTACACACCTTTTTAAGGATTTCTAATCTTTCACTTGGTGACTCCATGAATAATAAACTGGCATCCAGTCGAAGGAATACCATGCAAAACCCGGATGGTAAGCATATTACGCCCATTACCGATCCCGAGAAGATTCTAAAGGCGAGAGGCTCTCTTAAGCCAACCACTGCAGTTTACAAACTTAAGACCCCACAACTAAAGACTAAGAGTTCTTTCAAACCCTCAACTTCACTCAGTCCTCTCTTTGATACTAAAGTTTCAACGCCAAACTGCTCCGAAGTCAGGAGTGAGATTCATCCAACAATCCCCTTAGTACACAAAGGAAAGGCCCCCCTTGAAAGTTCGTCGGCAATTGACATACCATATTTCCTTCAGTTAAATTTCCCGACCTCACCAAATTCTGAAGAGTGTGTTACACATTCGGTTTACACACCCGTCGGTTCTCCAGATTTCGTCTCTTACAAATCCGAGGAACCGAGTCCTTGCGTTCCTTATCTTTCCTCGTCGGATTTTCCTCTTCGCAAAGAAAATAAAGATTCACTTTTAATTTTCCAAAATCCCCTTTACAACTTTCCACAAATAACGGTGGCAGTTGCTGGAGGAGGAGGTGGAGGGTTTATAGGAGGAGGTGGAGGGTTTATAGGAGGAGTTGGAGGGTTTATCAGAGGAGGAGGGGGAGGAGCCCCTCTAGGAGGAGATGGAGGCCAAGGGCCTACCCCCCCTCCAAGATTTTTTGCGAAGGTTGTAGCCAGATATGCTCCCATAGAATTTCCCTTCCCTCTACACAACCTTCTCGAAAATTACATAAAAAATTTACCAAAATTCACCGGGGAAGGACATCTAACTGTGGTCGAACATATTAATTTCTTCGATCAATTCGTTGATATCCTAGGTATCGAACATGAGGACGTATATTAGAGACTTCTTGTCCTAACCTTCGAAGGCCAGGTCTGAACTTGGTTTCAGAGCCTACCCGCAACATCTATCTTGTCTTATAACGCTTTGGAAGATGCTTTCCTCAGACAATGGGGTGAGAGAAAAGACCATCTATATTATTTAACTGAATTTGGGTCTTTAAGAAAAAAAAATTCAGAAACAGTCATGGAATTTATTCAAAGATTCAACAAACTATACAATAAAATCCCAGCCGAGGTTAAACCGTCCCAACCTGTGGCCAAAGTAACCTTCGCCAGAGATTTCGAACCAAATTTTGCACTCCTTTTGCGAGAAAGAAGGGGAGCCACCCTAAACCGAATGCAGGATGATGTGGTAGAAATAGAGTCTAATATGATGGCTTCGGGTAAGATTAAAGCTAAATTAGAAATGGGAAACCAAGAAACTAAACGCTTTAGAGAACAAGTTGGTCTATCAGGATCTAATAGATCCACAGATGACAGGGTAGAAGATATGGCTAGAGTAATTAAAGAACTGTCAAATAAAATATCCAGAATGGAGCTCGAATAGGCCAAAGCTGATTCTTTCCCCAAAAATGATTTCAAGAGAAACCCCAACCCCCCGAACCAACAAAGACAAATAAAAAATGAAGATAAAAAAATACAAGCTCCCTTAAAGAATGAAAATTTTATAGGAGCGAACGATTTTCAAGACTTCAGAGATTCGGATAATGATGTTACGAACTTTAGTGATGACTACACACAACCATATTTGACTCGAGAAGACTATGAAAAATCTCTAAACACACAACAACCATCGAATAAGGGTGAAGAAGGTGATCACACTGACCTTTGTGAATCTCAACAAGAAACTGAGATGATAATGGCTGAGATCCAACCCAAGTATAACTTAAGGTCTAAGAGTAAGCCCATCTCAACTGCTCAACCCAAGAAAATCCTCCAAAGAGGTCAAACTTACGAGCCTACTCCGGAAGAGACCTTATTACCCAATGAAAAAACTAAAGTAGTAAGCACACAAGAGTCCGAAGTAGAAAAAGTTGAAACCCAAACACAAGGAACCGAAACCGTAGATAAAATTACGTCTTCAACCAGGACCATGAGTAATAAAGAGGTCTAGACAAATAAGTCAGAAAGGAAGGATTCAAAAGTATCAACTAAAGAAACAGGAAAGGTGAGCGGAGCTTTCAGTTTTGAAAATGAGATAAATAAAATTAAGATACCAATCCCTTTGGTAGAATTAGCAAAAAACCCCGCTTATCGGAAGCAGATTACCAAAGTGATAGGTGTCTCTGAGCTAGAAAGCCAGTCTGATGTTTTAAACCTAGAAGATGACAAACCTAACATCACTTTTGGTCCCCATTTTGAAGGGGCCAAAGACACCATTGCTCCCTTTTATATCACTCTAAATGTGTATGATCAATTGCTACATAATTGCATGTTAGACTCCGAAGCCTCCCATAACGTTATGCCTAAGATTATTATGGACAAATTGGGTCTCCAGATCACTAGACCTTATGGAGATATTTGCTCTTTTGACTCAAGAAGGGTTAAGTGTATGGGGATGATAAAGGATCTGGTAGTTACCCTGGCGTAGGTCCCGGTTAAGAGTATCCTGATGAATGTGGTTATTGCAGATATTCCCCCTAAGTATGGCTTACTGTTGTCTAGGTCATGGGGAGCCAAGTTGGGGGGTTCTCTTCAATTGGATATGACGTTTGCCACAATTCCTGTGTTTGGTGGTCAGTTTACTTGGTTGTACAGAGAAACGAGATTAACATATACAGTGAGTGACCCTCAAAACCCAAACAATTTCCCTATTTACATCGCGGACCAAGATTTGGGAAATTGTATCTTGTCTTTTGATGATGGTTTACATGGTTGTCTGAAGGAAAACGATATAGAGCGAGAAGAGTCAAGTTACATGACAGAGGATCTATGTAGCACCAGTGTCTGGAAAATGTATTTTGACGGTGCCTCATATTCTAAAGGGGCAGGTGCAGGAGTGCTCTTAGTGGCTCCCGAAGGTAAGTTCGTGGTTCCTTTTTCCTACTGACTGCAGTGGGATATAGATTACACTAACAACGTATGTGAATATGAAGTGTTGGTTTTAGGATTAGAGGCTGCCAAGAAGCTAAAGATAAATAACTTAGAGGTATACGGAGATGCAGAGTTAATAGTCAAACAAATAAACCGATAGTACCTAACCAAGCATCCCAGATTAAGATCATACAGAAATTGTGCTTGGGATCTCATGGAAAACTTTTTCTCGTCCGTAAATGTCCACTTTATCCCTCGCGCAGAGAATTTACATGTTGATGCATTGGCTAAAGCAGCTTCAACCTTCTCTCCTCCCACGACTTTCAAATTGAAGTATCACATTGAAATCAAATACATACCATCTATACCAAACAATATCCAACACTGGCAGGTTTTTGAGGATGACAAACAAATTCAGAAATTTCTTGCAGTAGTGGGTGAATTCTCTGAAACTCATGTAGACCAAGAAAATCAAAATGACCCGATATGGATCATGCAAGAAGGGGAAGATCCTAAAGCCTTCCGAGAAAAAATTGCGGATCATCGTATGTTGGTCCTTAAAAACAACCAGATTCTGAAAGGATTTATTCCTTTAGAAAGACTTTTTGATCAGAACGACGTACCTATAAAATCCACTTTACAACCCCAACTAGAAGAAGTGGAGGACTGTGGTATAGGAACTGAAAAAGAATCCAGGGTGGTAAAAATATCCAAGTTCCTCCCT
Source organism: Picea mariana (assembly GCA_032191745.1). Lineage (NCBI taxonomy): Eukaryota > Viridiplantae > Streptophyta > Pinopsida > Pinales > Pinaceae > Picea > Picea mariana. Next base: position 3,682 of record JASDQU010360398.1, on the reverse strand, counting down.
CCCGAAGTGAAAGTTAAGTATAAAGACCTACTTAGTCAGTATAAGGATGTTTTTGCCTGGTCTTATGATGAGTTAAGAACATATGACACTTCCGTAATTGATCACAAGATACCTTTGAAGCCTGGGGTCAAACCGTTTAGGCAAAAGCTTAGGCAGATCAACCCCATTTTGTTACCTGTGATTGAAAAAGAAGTTAAGAAACTTTTAGATGTGAAAATAATTGTACCTCTGAGATACTCAGATTGGGTAGCAAACCTGGTCCCGGTCAGAAAAAAGAGTGGGGAAATCAGACTGTGTGTGGATTTTCGAAACTTAAATAAGTCGTCTCTCAAGGACAATTATCCACTGCCCAAAATGGACCATGTGTTAGAAAAAGTAGTTGGAGAAAACCGGATGTCTATGATAGATGGGTTCTCTGGTTATAATCAAATCACCATGAACGAACAAAACAGGGAAAAAACTACTTTCACCACACCATGGGGTACGTTCATGTATGACAAAATTCCTTTTGGTTTGATGAATGCAGGGGCCACATTCTAGTGCGCTATGGACATTGCTTTCGTAGGAGAAAGGGATAAGTTTGTAGTCATTTACCTCGACGATTTGACGGTTTTCTCTAAAATCGATGAAGAACACTTGACGCATCTTAAACAGTCTTTCAAAAAATGTCACAGGTTTGTTCTATCTTTAAACCCAAAGAAGTCACATTTCGCCATGCGGGAAGGTAAGATTTTGGGTCATATCGTATCTAAGGATGGAATCAGGATTGATCCTAAGAGGATTGAAGCAATAGATACTATAAATATTCCCAGAAATGTAAAAGAGATTCAATCTTTCTTAGGAATAATAAATTTTTTACGAAGGTTTATCCCGAATTTCGCTAAGATTGTGAAATTGATCACATGTATGTTGAAGAAGGGCAATAGAGTAAATTGGACAACCAAGGCCAGAGCATTGTTCGTGCATATTAAGAAATTCATAAGCAAGGCACCTGTGTTAGCAAGCCTCGACTATCTAAAATATTTTCATATCTTCTCGTTTGCCTCCGAACACACTATCGCCTCCGAACACACTATCGCCGCGGTGCTCCTACAAAAGAATGAAGAAGGATTTGAACAACCAATCGCCTTTTTCAGCAAGAGCCTTAGATACACAGAACTGAAGTATGATATAATAGAAAAACAGGCATACGCCATGGTAGAAGCATTAAAGGCATTCAGAACGTATGTAATACACTCAAAGATAATTGCGTACGTGCCTACCAGTTCTGTGAAAGATATATTGGTGCAGCCAAACAACGATCGAAAAAGAGGGTGATGGCTCGCCAAAATCCAAGAATTTGATCTGGAAGTCAAACCGACCAAATTGATAAAAGGGCAAGGCCTGGCCAAACTCTTAACTGACTCGAATTTCAAAGCCCTAGATATCAATTGCCTGCAGGAAGGTGATGAAGACACGGACCTAAACGAGCTGAATGAGGAAACAAGTCCAAACAAGATCGAAGAGAATTTCTTATCATCGGGTTGGTACAGAGACATAGTTTCATACCTGCTAACTCTAAAATGTCCAAATGAGCTATCACCATCTAAATCCAGAACTTTAAAACTACATGCAGTTAAATATTGTATCGCCAAAAGTCAGCTATATTGGAAAGATCCACTTGGTTTCTTGTTAGTCTGTTTAGTTGAATCGGAAACTCAGCGGGTTATAGATGAATTTCACGAGGGAGTCTGTGGGGGGCATCATGCATGGAGAGATACAACTTACAAGATATTGAGGGTTGGGTACTACTGGCCAAAACTCTTTTCAGACGTCAATGCCAAAGTGCATGCCTGTAGCCCTTGTCAACTGTTTGCAGGTAAACAGAAGCTCCCGACACTGCCTCTAGTTCCAGTCAAAGCTGAAGCCCCATTTTAGAAATGGGATCTAGACTTCATAGGAAAAATTAATCCCCATTCCAGTGCTCAACACAAGTGGATCTTAACAGCTACAAATTATTTTACTAAGTGGGTGGAAGCCATTCCAACCAAAAGGGCAACAGACTCGGTGGTGATCGATTTCTTAGAAGACAATATTTTGTCAAGATTCGGTTTCCCCCGAAAGATAGTTATTGACAATGCCCAGGCCTTTAAATCTATGGCTATGATCAACTTCTGTCAAATGTATAACATCGTTCTTGGCCATTCCACAACATATTACCCCCAAGGAAATGGATTGGACGAGTCATCTAACAAGAGCCTGGTAAATATAATAAAGAAGGTATTGGTTGAAAACAAAGGGTCTTGGCATGTGCACTTAAAATACGCATTGTGGGCAAATCGCATAAGCACTAAAAGGTGTATCAGCATTTCTCCTTTTCAAATGGTCTATGGGACAGATGTTGTTCTACCTATAAACCTAGCGCTACCAGTAATGAATTTATGGCAAGATCAAAATGAAGAACCCAATCATGTCACCAGGAGAATTAATCAGTTGATTGAGGTTCAACAGCATAGAGTCGAAGTAGATGAAAAGATACAGAAGTACCAAGATGACATGAAGGCATTATTCGACCGCAAACCAAAGGACATAGAATTCCTCCCAGGTGATTTAGTGTTAAGGTGGGATGCAAGAAAGGAAGAAGCAGCAAAACATGGTAAATTTGACCACCTCTGGTATGGACCATTCAGGGTCTCGGCTTTGGAAGGAAAAAATTATTTTCTACTGGAAAATATAGATGGTGAAGTCCTCAACGCCCCTATCAATAGGCGGTATTTGAAGCATTACATGATGTAACAGTCGCCAGATTCAAAAAAAATAAAAATAAATAAATAAATAAATGAAAAAAAAAATATTATATATTTTTTGTACATATATGTATTTTTCATTTAAACATTGCTCTTGATTTTCTTTTTTCATTCATGAACTTTCGACACATTTCAGATAATCTTCGTATTTGCCTCTTACAGGATTCCAGCTGCACACAAAACGGCAGGAAAAGTAAACCGAAAGTTGGTCTCATAAATAAATCAGCTTAAACAAGTGATATCCAAGAAATTTTATATTTTGCAAAGAAATTGAAACGAAAAGGTATAGATGAATTTTCCTAAAGGACATGTTTTAAAGGAATATTAAAAGAATCCGAGGTTAATTCCATTTAAACTCCAACATCAACTGAACTGATAAATAACAGAGTTGTTCTTGGTTAAATAATCTTTGAAAAAATTAAGATAATTTAAATGATTCATCCAAATTTAAAAACAGTCAGTCAAAGTAAAGTATCCCTGAAAATATCTACGAGAGTCAGTTTTGAATTTTTGACCGCTGTATTTTCAGTTAGTAAATCACTACCTGACATCCTTTCTATCTTCGGGTTTACCTTTTAGAAAGTTACCATCTTTTTGTTTCATATACGAAGGGATAAAGGTTTTTCGATTCAACCTCGTAAGCTTCAAAGCAAATTGTGGAAAGAAGGCGGGTCTTCACAACTACTCGATCACCTGCTAATTGAAGGAACGTTTAGAGTGATCCTAACTTTCCTAGGTTTTTCAACGGCATTGGAGGATTGAAGCTTGCACAAATAGAATGCCCTAAAAAGTTATTTTCCTTTTCTCCCTAAGAACGAAGGTGTTGTGAAGGTCAAGGGAAGGTTGGTACCGAGTAATCAAAGTAAGTTGACAGACCTATAATGAAAAATATTACA
>JASDQU010360392.1:0-11799 GCA_032191745.1 Picea mariana | reverse complement strand
TGATGAGTTTGGGTTTCAGCAAAAGTGTTGTTAATCCAAACCTATATTATCACATTGATGGCAATGAGTGCTTCATCTTGGTCCTATATGTGGACGACCTTTTCCTCACCGGTTCAGAGAGAACTGCTAAATTTGAAATGAAGGATTTAGGCTTGATGCATTACTTCTTGGGACTAGAAGTATGGCAGAGGACAGATGATATTTTCCTGAGTCAAGGAAAATGTACTATGGAGATATTGAAAAAGTTTGGTATGACAGAATGCAAATCCATGCCTACACCAATGGTGATGGATTTGAAGAAGACAAGTGATGTTGATTCAGGAGAGATTAATCCACACTTGTACAGACAATTGATTGGATCACTGATGTATCTCGTTAAAACCAGACCAGATAAATGCTACTTAGTGAATGTGCTTAGCCAACCAAGATAGACTCTCTGGATAGCAGCAAAACATGTATTGAGATACCTACGAGGCACAGTTGGTTATGGCCTAAGATATGCCTCCAGTGTAGACTTGAGCCTGCAGGGATATGCCGATGCAGATTGGGCAGGGAGCACAGTGGACAGGAAAAGCACCTTCGGTTGTTGCTTTACTTTAGGGTCTGCCATGGTTTCCTGGTGTAGCAAAAAATAGAGCTCTGTGGCATTGAGTATTGTAGAGGCAGAGTACATTGCATTGAGTGTAGCAGTTCGCGAAGCAGTGTGGCTTCGCAAACTTCTCACTGATTTATTCGATCATGAGATGGATCCTACTACTATTCATTATGATAACCAGAGTTGTGTGAAGCTCTCTGAGAACTCTGTGTTTCATGATAGATCAAAACACATCGAGATAAAATATCACTACATGAGAGACATAGTGCAGAGGAAGACAATACACATGCAATATATTCCTACCCATGAGCAGATCGTAGATATCTTCACCAAATCGCTTGCCAAGACAAAGCTCGAGTATTTTAGTGAGAGACTTGGCATGGTGGAGAATGTCTCCCTAGCTGAGAGGGAGTGTTGATGATTACAGTTGCGTGAGACATCCTCTAGGACACAAACCTAAGACAGAGCCCCTAAGTTGGGTGTGTGGTTCCTATCTGAGACAGAACTGGAACGTTGTGTTGGCCTCCTCTGTGTAGAGAGTTGAGATGATACTCCAAATGATTCTCCTGTGTAATGCAGTGAGAAAGAAGATCTGTTGAGTTGGACGTGTCTGTGGCTGAGCACAGGTGAACGTGTGGAAAAGCCCATGAGCTGGGTCCATCGTTCTGAGATAGAGATGAAACGATGTATTAGCCTCCTCTCAATAGAGAGTTGAGATGATGAACTCCAGATGACACCTGTGTAACTCAGTGAGAAAGAAGATCTGTTGAGTTGGACATGCATGTGGATGAGCAAAGGTGAACGTGATCCTAGTGGCTGAGCACTAGTGAGTGTGGTTCTCCTGTGAGATGTAGTGAGATAGAGAGACATCTCTATGGCTGAGCACAGATGGATATGCCCCTAGTGGCTGAGCACTAGTGGTTGTATGAGATCCCTTGCTATATTGTTCAAGATTCAGACTTACCTGTAACCATATTTGTTATGTAAAGGGTACATGTCAGCCCCACCTTAATGTAAAAGATAATTAATATGGTAATTATTAATTATATTGAGTTATTGAGGTCGACCCAATTGTGCCAATAAACACTATTGTTGATAGGTTCAGTCTAATATAAGTAAAGGTAATTCCTTATTAAGGAAACACAACACAAGTGTGAGTTTGGAAATTTCAGCAAGTACTTACTTCTTGGGAAAAGTGCGCACCTCTCTTGGGCGCTAGTCTTCTAGGGTTTGTGAGCACCCTTTTGCGTGCTAGTCTTCTATGGTGGTGGAGGTCTTTCTCTTGAAGAATATAGCAAAGGATTGGCTGGGTTTTCTTCCCTTGTTGAGAAGGGTTTCCTAGGATACTTCTTGTGTACTTGTGCATGGTGTTTCTTCTTGTGATCTTGGCAACAAATTGTACCAAATAGTGAATACTAACTAAGTGACAACCTCAAGACTCCCCCCACTTGTACCAAATAGTAAATACTAACTAAGTGACAACCTCAAGACTCCCTCTGCTTGTACCAAATAGTTGTTGGGTGCTCAAGAAGTGAGGTGAACAAGGCCCCACCCTAGCTCCACAGGTCAACCGAAGGAAAGAAGTACTCCCTAAAAGGACGCCAAGCGTCGCGAGATCATCCCCGATCTAGCACCTTCTGTTGCTTCCTTACAATCCTCGTTTAGATGGCAAAGTTGGGTCAATAACGAGTGCCCTATTAAGTCTAGTTAATTTTATGCCCTATGAGACTAAGGTAAATTAAGTTAGTTTGTGTGTTGAGCAAGATGTGCTTGCTAAAGTGTTAAGTGTTGGAACAAAAAAGAAAATTGCTTGCAAGTAAAGGAAAGCACTTAATCAAAATGTAAAACTTGAAATAGCATTGCAGTACTTGCACATTGAACTTGCAACAATTAATAGATATGCTTGCCTTAAACCATTGAAATTATGCCATGCCCATGATATTGCAAGATAAGTAAAATACTTGTGAAATAAAGATGAAAGCAAATGTACTTGAACTAAGTAGAGCTTGTAAATGGAAAGGAAAGATTAAAGAGCATCATAAAACATTCATACCTCCATGGGTCTAAACTAATATTAAGGTTATTACTTCTACTTCTAGATCATTTTAACCATTCAACACATGAAGAAGTAAAACCATTTATACTAGCCTTACGATTTTGGGGGTTGGCTAGGCCAATCACTCCAAGGTGTAGGCAAACAAGTTGAAATTAAATGCTGAAAATAAACTAAGCTAAGAGAACCACATACGATGGCACAAGGTGAAGGCAAGCCTTCATTTTTTGTGCCAAAGAGAGTTGAAAGAACTTGAAATAAAATGTTGAAATAAACCTAGCCTCTCAACCTTGTCCTAATGACAAGTGGGGCAAGCAAAAGAATGAAATATTGCAGAAAATAAATAACTATCCTAGCCGTATGGTTTTGGGGGTTGGCTGGGCCAAACTCACTCCAAGATGTAGGCACAACAAAAAAATTAAATTGCAGAAAAATATAATATGAGAAGTGCAAGCCCTTTTGGGACTCCCTTGGGCTTGCTTACAATTGCTAGAAAAGATGAGGAAAAATGGGGTTATGTTACCCAACAATAGGAGGCTCTTCTTGAGTGTTTTGTGGCCCGAAATGGGTAGCAACTCCCCTTGTACTGGCAAGAATCTGCAAAAACCAGCAAGCAAAAGCTTGCTGGAAATGCTGCAAAAGACAACCAAAGTGAAAAAAAAAAAATTGTTTTTACACAGAAATTTTCTGCATAAAAATTTCAATAAGATATAAATATTTGTATGACCTATTCCAAGTGTTCGACAACCCAAAAATCTGAATGTAAAGAACAGAAATAACTTGCAGAAATTTTAGAGGCTCTGTTATCCACCAAGTTGCACTAGGATGGATTTCCAGCAAGCCGCCAAAGATTGAACATTTTCATGTTCAAAATTCAGAGTTCAGAAATTCAACCGGTCATTAAGACCAACCTTTTTCACGTTTCCATAAAAAATTGTAATAAGAGATGTTGCATGATGGACTTGTAAAAGGTCTTAGCCACCTAGTCTTAAGCATGAGTTATACTCTGGAGTGTTTTTTCACTTATTTATTATATTTTTTCGTTGAAATATTCTAGGTTGTAAAGTTTGGGAAAAACCTCCTGGTTTTGGTGTTGGACTTTCGTCAAACACTTTGCATGCTTCTGTATTTATGGCTGTAGGTGAAATTCTAATGGACAGCAGGCTGTCTCTTTGTTTTATTTGTTGTTATGTTGGTTTTCTGACCCCTTATGCCTCCCCAATGAAGTTCATAATATGTTGATTTGATAATAAGTAAAACCCACAAAATTAATGATGAAGATAGTCACATTTTAAGAAGCCAAATGGTCATATGCAGACCGACTTTTATTAAATAATAATGGCTGACTTTATTACAATTAAAATGAGTAGAATACCTCTCAAAATCGATGAGGAAATCTGCTTTAGGTAGCTGGACCCTCACCTCACACGCACAGCCATAAGAATCTCCCTCAAACTGCCACACGAGTTGACCCAAGGGGTCACACATAGCCAAAGAACACACCCAAATCTGCTCACACGAATTGTCTAGAAAAGGCGTTAGTATATGGTGGTAGTGCTGTTGTTTGTTGAAGTGTTGTGGCAGCCCCCCCAACTCAGTAACACGCTGCCCTGCAATGCAATGCTCAGCCAACAAGGAGATCGACTAGCAACAATGCGTCCCTATCTCCCACGCAGCACAAAGGAGCACGCAGCACTTGTGATTGGTGAAGGAACGGCCAGCAAGAGGAGTGTGTAGCCAATAGATGACAGCCAGTAGAGGTAGCACGCAGCAAATAGAAGATGGACAGCAAGAGATCACGCCCCAGCCAAGAGGTACCACGATTTGAGAGATGCAAACTCGTCCCCAGTATACCATACGCTGCAGAACAATGGATGATGCGTCCATCTCAAGGAAATGATCCAACCATCAACTCGTGCCAAGAGAAAAATGCCCTCACCTCTTCAAATCTGTCAATGAAATGCTTCTCACACCGAAGATCTTCGAACCACAATGCCAAATCCCTGCAAATGAGAAGCCTGAATGGCTTCTCCAATCTTCAGCTAGGAAGGTATTGTTTCAACCTCGAAACCGAATTTTCTCTCCAAGGGTTTCGAAACCCTCGTCTCAAGCTTGCAAGCTTTCTCCAAAACAATTTTCTCAAAATGAATAGTCAATAATCCCTTTTTCCCCTTCAATCGTCCTTTTATTCATTCACTTTTCCTTTTCTCCATTAAAATATTCATTTAATTATTAATTGGAGAGAAATACCCTCAAAGAGGGGTTTAATATTAATAAACTCACTTTTCCTAAGTTTTCACTTTATAATTTGAAAGTGACTTTACCAATATCATTTCCCTAACTCCTTCGTCTAATGGTTTACGGGAAACTGTATAAACCATCACGGTATCCCGGCTACCTAGGAAAAACGGGACATTACAATCGTTCAGGAATTTATAATTTATGAGTTTTTTCACTCAATCCCTCCAGAGTTGGAGTATATACCCATGGTTAGGTCTTAACATGGATCTAAGCCTAGTGTCTAATGTATATTACCATGCTAAACATACTCCTAGAGTCTTATGGAAATGTGTTAAGTCCCCCTTAGGTTTTTTTTTAATTTTTCAGTTAATTCAAAAATAAAGATGTATTAAAAAAGTGGTACTAGGGGACTTCATATGTCTTGGGGGTGCTCATTTTTGGACCTAGAGCACCCATGTTACCTACGTAGCCACTTAGTTGAGCAAAAATGGTGATTTTAATCACTTAAAAATCATTTTTGCTCAAAAAACCCAAAAAAGTCGAAATAAAATCAAAAAATTCAGCAAAGAGCAAAAATCAAGGAAACACGTGGGGACATGTTGGAGACAAATAAAGCCTCAAAAGGTTATGTGGCAATACAATGATGATTTATATTGGATAAAGGATCAAAATGAGGCATGTGTGAGTTGTTATTTAGCATGTGCCAAGAAGAGGTGCACCCTCCTTGAGAGAGGTGGCGCACCCACATATGAGCGCATCCAATTTTGTGAGGTGGCAATCCTCCACCCAACCCAACTTGCTATGTGGCGAGTTGTGAGGAGTTGTGGTATAGGTGGCTGCCATCCCTTTACACTTGGCTGCCCTTTCCCTTCCAAGTGGTGCGCCCTCCCTCTCCATGTGGTGTGCCCTCCTTCACTTGGCTTCTTCACCCTCTTGCTATATATTGGAGCTAGCTCTCCCTTTGTAATCAGATCTGGTTATGTAAATTTATGCTGTTGTAATACGCTCTCGAGCTCTGGGAATAAAACTTGAAGACTTTGGAGGTCAATCTTGGTGTCTTGTACCAATGTGTGGATACAATTCTTCTTTGTGGATGTGTTGAGATTATGGTAGACTTCCTTTTTTGCAATTATATCTGTTAGTAACCTTTTAATAAGATATTAGTGAGCTTGCTTGCATTACTAGATCTTATTTACAATATTTAATCTATGATTTCATGCCATTCTTGTTTGAATTCGTGTTTTCTAGATTGAATGGATAGGAAGTAGATGCATCTACTTTTAACAGTTTCTTGTAAGATTTGTGTTAAGTTTACAGGACCTCTAATTTGGAGGAGTGGAAGACTCTAGGCTGAGCTTCTAACACTTTCAATTCTATCTAATCGGAAGGATTCCCTCTTCAAGTGCATCAAAGAGACTCCATAGCCCAAAGTTGGCTTCTGGGCACTCTTTCTCCCTTATCTCAAATTTTCTGAAAATCTAAAATCTTTTGGTTACTTTGTTGGAAATGCAAGTAGCTTAGATCTATCTTTGTTTCAATTTCTGAATATCTAAGTGTACATGCAAAAGATAAACTAGATCCAAGTTTGTACTTTCAAGTTTCATCTAAATACTTAGATCTAGCATAGGAAAAGTCTCATTTAGCATGTTTTTCTTTCAAAAATTTTAGAAGTTAAAGGATAGTTCTTTTTCTAAAGCTTTTAATTCCATATTTGGCAATTAGAGTGCCTTTACATTGCTCTTTTAAAACAGAAGAAAAAGACCCTAAGGAGACAAGCTCTTTAGCTTGCTCTTCTTAGTTCATTTTTGTTTATTTTACACTAGTTTACTTAGTCAATTTTGGGGCTTTCCTACTAATAACCAAAGACACTTCCAAAGTGTTTTTGGTAGTCTTTTGTCAGTGTGTGTTTGCTGTTTTGTGCAGGTTGACGGACAGATAAGATGAAATTATGTCCGTTTTGGGCGGATTTGGAGCATCCGGGACCCCCGGGGGCACCCCTTTTCTACAATAAACATTTGTAAAACATTGTAAAGACTTGTGACCCCCCAATGAATGGTCACAAGTCACTTCCGTAAATATTTGTGCAAGTTCTTTAATAAAATCAGTGGGGCTACAAGCTCTCACTCTTCATCCCCCCTGAGGGAATGGTGTTTTTGGTGTTTGTCTCAATTTTGCAATTTTAGCTTAGATTCAACTTTCATAACTAAAGATAAGTTAAAAGTAATCTTTCAATTCATCACATAGATTAGATTTCATTTTTGGAAAGTAACACTTAATTGCTAGATTAGCTTTACTTCTTGCAATTTCAAGTTGGCAAATAAACCATCCCCTCAGCTCTTCGAAAGAGGCCTAGTCAGTGTGGATTAGTAATTAGTCTCACATTTCAATTTCAGTTATTTACTTCTTGTTTAAAATAAACAAATTCCCCTCAGCTCTCGGTGCGGTTCCTGACCCTTCCAGTTGCGAGCTAGTCTCAATCTGTTGGAAGTAAGTTTCATACGCGTTGGGCTGGTCAGTGGTTGATATATTAATTAAGACAATCTATAAGTGGTATCATTTGTCTAAGACCTCTAACCTGGGTGGCGTGTGTCAAATCACCTGGAAACTCGTCTTGTTGGATCTGCGGCACACTCGGTCGACAAGTTTTAGATTGGTGAATGATACATAAGGAGGCCCAAACCATTTCATTAACTAAACATCAATTTATCCTAATAAAACACACGGACTACATTGCCCACGATTCACTTTAAGGCACTGGTCTCAATTTTTACATTCAGCAAAGCCACAGGCTTCATATTTCATTTTGGTTATCTATTGGAAGCAATTTAATGAAACTTGCATCTAACAATTGTGTCTTAGTATCCTTTTGATGCAAGTATATGCTTATTGATTATATATCGTGATGAATATTTAGTTTATGTTTTATCAGTTTATGGTTGATTGTTGAAATAATAAACTCCTAGATTTATTTTCTTGTACTTAGCTTATTTCAAAGCCTTAGTATATTTGTTAGGGACTACCCCCTTGGCTTCGCTAGGAGTTGGCCTAGACGAAGGAGTTGAGGATTAGGTGACAGCACCTTAACTCTCACTTGCCCCCAAGGACACACCAAGTGGATTGAAGATTTCTTCCACGTCTCTCAGGTGTGTATAAGGCGGCAACAGGCTCAAAATGGATGAGGAAGGCAAGTTTCCAAATCTGAAACAAGCCTTTCAAATCTTTGAAGTAACCTGCAAATACTTATAAAGAAACTACAAGACAAGAGCAAATGGTGAGTAGATAAGTTAGAGGAAACAAAATACTTTGTAAGTCTAAACTCTACTCACTTAGATTCACAATAATACTATTGGAAATCTACCCAAGCAAAATACTTTGCTTGGGAATTCTACTCTAGATCTAAAGAATGCTTCAACAAATAAAAACCAAGCCATATCACCTCAAATCATAGATGCACCAAGAATACTCTTTGACACACCATTTGTCCTCCAAAGCTTTCTATTAACAAGTAGGAAGTTGTTGCAAGTACTTGCAACAAATTCCTCTGCAAAAGTGAGAGCAAAATGAGAGAGATGGGGAGAGTGAGGAGAAAATTGGGTAGAGTTACAGTAGCAATAGAATTGGTGAGAAATGAGGGAGAGAGGGCGTTCATTTATAATTGGAAAGGCAAAGTTACCCCACTTGGATGAAAGCCAAGTGTCAAAACCCAAGCAAGATTGAGCATCTCAAGGACGGGGGTGCAACTCTAGGGTCTAGGTTGAGAATTGATGAGATGGCATGAGTTGGAAAGGCAATTGCTTACTCAATGGGTGAGGTGGAAGGCCTAGGAGGGCGCACTAGGGGAGAGAGGGCCCCACTCACTTCAATTTTTCATTCTCTAAAGTTTGTTCAAGGAGGGGGGTGCAACTTCCCCAAGGGGGCAAAAAATATGAAGTGGTGGCTAGCTGGGAATAGGTTATGAGGGTGAGAAAGGGGCTAGGAAGGGTTAGTCTAAGGTTTAGGCATCATCTCCCACCTTTACTCTAACCATTTAGCTCAAATTTACAAAAAATGACATTTTGACTATGTCATGACTAACAATTAAATTGTTGTTTTTGACTGACCAAGACTCCTCATGGACAAACACCTAGCAAAACTTGTCCAATTGAGCTGAAACTTGGTCCAAGGCTGTAGGGGGTCTCATTTCATTTATTTTGAGCACAAATACCCCTAGCAAAACCCTAAGGACCTAGTTTTTACATTTTTCATCAAATTTTAATTCAAATTACCCAACTTAGGCAATTTTAATAAATTAAAAAACAACTATCTAGACCCGACGGAATTCCGCAAAACTTTCAGAGATGTCTTACATGGTCATTTACAACATTCCTAGACACTAGCTACCAAAGGGCTAGACCATTAGAACGTCTTTCACCACTTTGGAGGAATTATTTGTGGGAGTGAAAAACTCAAGGGAAATTAATAAGGCCAGTTAAACCAAATTAATAACCTGAGGAAAAAAAAAACTCAGTGAAAGGGACTCCTCTAATGATGAAGTCCTAAGGGAACTGACCTAACTATGATCCATGCAGACCTATTACATTATTATCCCACGCAGGGGAGTGGAAATTCCATTATAAAAAGATGTGTTGAAGGCCAAAACTGCCTTGTAGAACCAGAAAGTCTATGACATGGTAGCATATGATGATGCATATCTTCATGGTACATGGAGTTGACCCCCTAGTTGAATAGGTGGTCAACAATTCCCAAGATAAGTTTCTCTAGCTAGGGTTTAAGCTAAGAGGGTGTATGCCCTTATACTTCTCTTAGCAAAGTCTTCTTAGAGCAATAAGATGAAGCATAAAGTGATGAAGACTATGGTGGGGGTGTATGCCCTTATACTTCCCACCTAGTTCCTAGCACAATAACCTTGACTTGAAACAAATAATAGCAAGAGAGTAAAAACCATACCAATTCAAGGGAAAATGCCAAGATAATCCACCACAATAGCAAGAGATAAGCCTTCCAAGGCTAGCGCATCACTCCCATCAACCATAACATTTAGAGATGAACATAACAAGTGCTAAAGGGATAAAAGAGCCAAAGATAGCCGAAAATTTCAGACCATGTCCTCTCACAAGAGGGAGAGTTATAATTAAAATGAGATCTTATGATCTCTATTTATACAAAATGTAGCTAACATAGTTTGTCCACAAATTAAGGACTAAAACACAATATTAGGGGTCAACAACCCTAATCTTGCCCCCTTAACAAAGTAATATTAAACAATTCAATTAAAATTTCATTTTTTGCACAAATAAAACCCTAATTTAGGAGGACGTCACCCCTTTAGGGGACGTTTTTCCACTTTGAGGAAGTCGTTGGTGTTGGAGAAGCATGGATAGGCCTCCAAAGGCCACATGTCAAGCATCTAAGCACTCTCATCATGGTGAAGACCCTTCTCCTCTTCAAATGTTCATGTGTCAAAAGAGTGGCACCTCACCACCACGACGCCCTAGCCCCCAAAGCATGATGTCAAGATCAAAAGTAGAATGTTTTTCCCCTCCTGGGAAAATCATTTGGCAAGTAAGGGTTGGGCTAGGCTGTCCAGGTCATCATCAAAGCCGTCCAAGTCTGATCTTTCTCATCCAAAATGTGGGCCTCTAGCATCCAACCTGTGGGCTTGTAGCCCCATGGAAGCCCAAGCTAGGCTTGTTCTCCCAAAATTGTTCACTAACTAGGTCCTGCAAAGACAAATGAACACGCCCCCCAAGGATCTCAAGTCATGACATCATGATAAGTGAATCCAATCAATAAATAAGCCATCTAAGCATGTGCATCAAAGATCACTATATCAAACAATTAACAACTCAAAGACACTATGCGACTTGTCAAGCTTACATATGTGAGGGTTGACGAGGTGTCCTATTGGGTAGATCTTGCCCTAGGTCAAAGAGAGTTTCCAAGAAATCCCTCTCTAAGCGATGTAAGGTGGATGAAGTCGTTGGGGTCAAGACTCAATGGGCATAGGGCTCATGACATACAAGGGGTCATAGTGTCTCCTTCATGTGTGCCTTTGTAGAGGGTGTGTGGTACCTTCGTCCGCAATGCACTTTCTCCAAGCCCATCAATTGCCTTTTATCTTTCTTTCTTTATATTTTCTTTCACAATAGCATAAGGAGAGATTGAAGGGCACTGCCCTGGCGTGGTGACCAGGTGATGGCAATGTCACCCACAAACACCTAATGGAAATGAGAAGGTTGGCTCGTGATGAGACCCCTGTTGACCGCCTGTTCAGCTAGGGGTCAACTCATGTACCATGAAGCATTCATCCATGTTGAAGACAGTATTTGGTTCTACTTGGTGTATGATGTTCCAGCATCAAAATTTTGTAAACGGGATTTTCGCACCCCTGCGAGGGTATATAATGTAATAATGTCAGCATGGATCATAGTTAGGTCAGGTACCTTGGATGTTGACATCAGGGAAGTTCCTTTCATAGAGGGTTTTTTCATCGCAGGGGGTTAATGTGGCCTAACTAGCCAGGTTAACCTCCATTGAGTTTTTCCCTCCCAGGCTTCCTCCAAAGTGGTGGAAGGCGCTCTGATGATCTCGTTCACTGAGTAACCTCTTAGGATTATTGTAAATGACCATGTTAGACAGTGTCTTGAGTCTTGCGGAATTTCGTCAAGTCTAGAGTAGTTTTTTTTAATTAATTAAATTATTTAAAATTTAATTAATTAATTATTTCTTGAGCTTAATGATGTAAAAACTTCGTCTTTGGGAGAAAGATAGGGGTATTTGTGCTCAAAATGAATGGAATAGCACTCCCTACACCCACTGGCCAAGTTTCAGCTCAGTCGGACTAATTTTGCTATGTCTTAGTCCACTTAGAGTCAGTTAGGGCAAAAACAGCAATTTTAATTGCTAAGGT
>JASDQU010360390.1:10279-21530 GCA_032191745.1 Picea mariana | reverse complement strand
TTCAGATATTGTTCATGTCAGGTATTCAATTTTAATATGTGCAAGTACTTGGTCATCACAAACCAGCGCAACCCCTTCAGGTATATGATCGACACTCACATGTAATCATTCCCTCTGAATATCAATTGCATCTCCCAGTCACACCCTCCAACATTTTCCTATAGGATCCTCACATCTGGCTCTGCAGTACTATCACCACCACTGCCTTTCGGCACTAGCACCCAGAAGCACTCATCCCCACATGAGTTGTCCCATTCATAGTCCCCCTTGGCACTTTGACACTCATTCTTCTTTCACCCCCTAGGGATGGGAGTCCTGATAGTCTTACGCATTTCCAAAAATCAGCCACATACTCCTTCTCCTCATTTTTCTATCTTTCCTAATGGACTCCCAGGTTATCTCATCACAGCTCAACTTTGACTACACCTTTGTAGTATCATTAACCCTCCATTTCATCCACAATCATTTTTCCGATCTGAAGATTGTCCTCCATTCATTTACCTCATACAGAAACCCCCCCATGGGAACCCCACCCTCCACCCATTCTCCACACAGCTTGTTCCCTCATAGACCAATCCATATTGGACTGGGGTACCCATTTTTGTATCTGTACACTCATCCCAAATTATTATTTATTCATTTGGTAATTGTAAAAATCGTTTGTTTCCATCATTTACATAACTTTTTCTTGTTTCCCTTGGTGGCCTTCTTTTCCTGGAAAAGCAACCGATGTCGCCTTTAGTTGGGGCATTGATTATCTTCTACTCCTTTTGACATCATCCATAAACCCTAAGTATCCCACAATCCATGTACCCTTGATCTTTGAGTTTGTCCACTTTGTCACTCCTCTGGCACAATTTAACCCACGTCTAGTCATCCCCCTGACACTCGATCCAGTTTCACAATTGTTTCCAATCATCCTTCACATATATCCCTAACCAAGGGAAGTCTTGAGTCTCACCACATCTTAACTTCATTCATGTTCCCTATTATTTCCTGATCTTACTTAGTGGATTTCATGAAGCCCTTTGTTTCTTGGAGTCGTGTCTCCCTTTCTGTTGACATCAGCAAAGTTTCCAGAAGGGCGATAGTATCTTGACTCTCATTACCTTTACAATGTGGAGTCTCGAATGGCAAAGAGAGAACCATCATTTCTCTCTGTTGTCATTGACCCCCATAACATTCGACATCAACACAATCTCATGTTACAGTGGTTCTTACTTTGTGATTATTGCAGTTTTTTTATACTAGTCGAATACTTCTAAAATTTTTTGGGTCATCACCTCTTTTCAAATTATGTTCACCATCAAAATCATCATCTACCATTATCAAATCGCCCCAGAGGACACTACAGTTATCTACATTAGCATATAGCTTCATTTATTGTCTTACATATTTTGATTTACATGACATGAGCATGGGGAATGACCACCTCATTTGTATACAGTTTTTATTTTCCCACACCTAGAGAAAGGTTTGGGTCCCACAGTTTCCCCTCTCTCTCCAACGGATCGCTCTTGCAGTTCTTATCATCATTCTTTCTTACAATGGTACTCTCAGTATAAGAAACATTGATGCATTTCAGCTATATGTATGCTCCTAAAATCATACCTCAGGGGGGCATCTGTTATCACTGAAATTCCATCCACAAATGGTTATAGGAATCCAGCATCTCCAAACACCTATTAGTTCACCCATAGCTTCAAAAATGCATTTCCAAAAGGAAAAAACTATACAATTGGGTCAAAAATTGAAGTGCCCAAATTCACCAAAGGAAGCCCACGCACATGCTCGAAATGCGTGACTTTATACAGTCAAACCCATGCACATGCTCGAACTGCATGATTTTATACAGGAAAACCTGCGCACATGCTCGAAATGCGTGATTGTTTACAGGAAAAGCCACACACTTCCATAAATGGCGCATTTATGGTTCTTGTCGACCCCTCAACCATTTATGGATGAGCTCCCAACTTGATTTGAACCTCAAATCCAAGTTGAATCCGAATGGGGGGCTGGTCAAGGACCCAAGGGTGCCCTAAAGGGCCCCTTGTTCACACTAAAGACTGGTTGGATAATGCCTCAAATATTTTCTATAAAAAGAGGCGATGGGTGCACTACATTTTCAAGAATCTATTTGTATTATTCTTTTGCCTCTATTCTCCTACAAGGAACCTCTTTCCTCATTGGATCATACAAGCACCATTTCATTTGGCCATTCGCATCACCTCTTGAGTGAATGAGCTTTGGATTTCTTCATTGTTTCCTTTTAGTTTGCTATTTGTAAGAAGATCTCTCTCATTGGGGGTTCAAGAGCCCTCCCTTGGAGGAAGAGGGGACCCATAAGTCCCCCTTTCTCTTTGGTGTTTTCCCACTAATACAATGTATCCATTGGTGGCATGAATATTGGTCAATTATTTGGTTGATTTTGGTTCTAATTTCCTTATGCAGTTTAGTTTAGTTTCTTTAATTGTTGTTATCTTATTTGTTTATTTGTTTCTTGTGCTTGATGTGTCTAACTCTTGCACTAAATTTTGTCCTGTTCAGCTAACCCAACTGAACTTGCAAGTGTCCCTATTTTTCTCATTCAGGTGATGAAAAGGATACAACACATAGGAAGTAACTCGAAGCACTGATGTGGATGAATTCAGAGTTAAATTTTAGAAGAAAAACGTTTTGTCTAAATGGCGTGAAAAAGGGGAGATGCACAGCGAATCCACAGCTATGAAAATTCATTCTGAATTAAAAAGAAAAATATATGAATAAAGATAACAGGAACAACATATGCAAAGAAAGGAAAACAATACATCCAACTGCTAAAATTAGAATAGTTTCATCAAATTACAGGACCTTTGCATTAAGTTTCGGTCAAACTCAAATTACAAACAATAGTTACTGTCTATACTAATTTTGACAACCAACTTGGCTTACATCGAAAAGATAAAATATATAAATGAGGGCGTCACTTGGGATACCCTACTCTTCTAACTATTATCTCTACAAACTAGGAAACTGATTGTTCTGCATTACAAAACTCTTTGCATGATGTTTTCCAGAAATAAACAACAAATATATATGGCTACATCATGATTGTTTGTAATCTGCCATGGGAATTCAGTTATTGATCAGGTATCATTATGGGGAGTGATGTGTCAATGATTTCCTTCAACCAGATGTCTGAGTGGACAAGTGTTTGTCAGAGTCTCATTGTCTACTGTAACGGCTTTGATTTTTTGTTGCGTGCTCATTTGCTGGGGGAAATGTGCGCAGCAAGTAGCTGTAGACAGTCACAACCGTTATCAAATGGAAAAATGTCTTGGGCAATGTCTCCTTCAAAATTTTCAAGATTTTTCTTCTATTTGTGAATACAGGAACAAACTCATCTAATCTTGTTTCTTCTACTCACTGGCGAGAGTTGCGCGGGCTATCTCTTTGGTCGCTTCACATTCTCTGGGGTGTTTGGCATGCCTTTCTTTCGATAGTTGTTATGCTTTGAAAAGATGTACAATTGTATATTGCACCTCTCTGAGCTGTCTTTTGAGCCACATCACATTCCCTTCGCGACCTTGTTCTATTGATTCTTTTGTGGTCTTTGTCACCATCTATTGTCTCAGCTCCCTATTTTCTTGGTACAATTCAGCAATGGCTAGCTTCGCTTGCTTCAGTTGCTAAGATTTCTCTTGATCATTTGTACCTGCGGAATCCATCCTCCTCGTTCTACTCCCTCTTTCTTGGCTGATACCTTCCAAAGGCTCCAGGCAGACGACGCGCATAAGTAATTGTTCAGCGATCAATCGTGTGCATGGCTCATCTGAGATTCGATTTTCCCCATCTTCCTTGTTCGTCCTTGTTATTCTCCTTCTCGGAGTTATCTACTATTGGGGAGACAGGGCTTCCACTGTCCTTCCTTCCTGCGTGGTTCCTTCCACTCCAAGTTCTGCGTGGTGTGATGTCGTCGTTCCCATGGGTAAAGGAAAAATCCCTTTTTTATCCTTGGGGATGCCTGTTGTGAGTGAGAATGAATCCCAATCACTTTGGGGCTCGGGTCTAGCGATCCTGCCACTATGTGCACCCTTCTTCATGTTCTGATAGGTCGCCTTGGCACGACCGGTATATGCCTTGCACGTAGTATATTGGGTGGATGCCAAATATGGAGAATTTGATTGACCTGGGCCTACGAGAGAACTTACAGACAGAGCCTGAATCTGATATCGCAAACAAAATGGGTGTAGAACCTCTAGGATTTATAACAGATCGGGCGGAAGGAAGAATCATGCCAAAGAACACTGAATTCATGGTGACTAGATGTTCTGAATCGAACCAAAGATTTTCCATAACACATCCCTGTGTGTAAGGTACATACGATAAGGGTTGCAGGGCATACGTGATGCGAACACTGTGATTTTTCATTCCTTTTAGCTTTATGATGAACCGATAATAGTTACAACATGTGTCGATGGTACCTCCATTAACTACTTAACTCGACCTAGGGCACAGAGAGACTAACTTTGACAGGACTCAACTTTCTGGGAAAAACATACCCATACCATTCACGTATGTTTTGACTCTTACATCCCTTCCCGCTTCCAAGGGTCAACCAGCCACTTGTTGACTTCGACCCCTTCATTGCTACGTACATGACTTCACGTGTTTTGACACATGGGCTACAACTCGACTGAAAACCAACTCTAATTGGAAGAAAAATGGTGGCGCTAATAGTCCGAACAACTTCTTAAAGATGTTCATTCAAATGAAATGAACAAAATAGGAACTAGGGGATCTTCAAGAGCAGAAACTAATTTGTTTCATGCTTCTATTGAACCCACTTCTTTTGTTGAAGTAGATAGACATAAAGAATGGAAGGAAGCAATGATTAATGAATATGATTCAGTACTTGCAAATGGGACTTCGAACTTAGTTGATTGTCCACATGATGTTAAGCCCATTGGTTGTAAATTGGTTTATCTAGTAAAGTACAAGCCCAATGGTAAAATTGACAAGCACAAAGCAAGACTTGTTGCAAAATGTTTTGCTCAACAAGAAGGAATTTATTATGAAGAAAATTTTGCACTCATAGCTAAATGGAATACTATCAGAATGGTTATCAATTTGGCTTCACATAATGGTTTGAAATTACATCAAATGGATGTCAAAAGTGCCTTCCCGAATGGAGATCTAAATGAATATATTCTCATGACTCAACCATAAGGTTTTGAAGCTAAAGGAAAATAACATAAAGTTTTCAAACTTGTGAAGGATTTATATGATTTGAAACAAGCTCCTCGAGCTTGGTATGAAAAAATGGATGAATACCTACGAAAGGTGGGTTTTCAATGGAGTGAATCAGATGATACATTGTATTTTAGAATGAAATATAAGAACATGGTGATACTTGTACTCTATGTTGATGACTTAATCATAACAAGAAATAATGAAGTCACATCAAACAGGTTAAGGAAGAACTTAAAGCAGGGTTCAAAATGATTGATTTAGGGACACTTCATTATTATCTTGGAGTTGAAGTTTCTCAACATCCTAACCAAACATTCCTTGGTCAAACTAATTATGCCACTGAATTGTTAAAGAAACTTGGCATGGAAGATTGTAAACCTTCTTTTAGCCCCATGGAGCAAAAATTGAAAATTTCAAAATTTGAAGGGGGGGAATTGGTAAACAGTACAAAGTAGAGGCAATTGGTTAGAAGTCTCATTTATTTGACAAATACTCGACCATATTTTTCATATTCAGTCAGTATACTTTCAAGTTTTATGCAGGAACCAAGGAAAAGTCACTGGAATTCAGCTAAAAGGGTACTAAGATGCATTCAAGGTACAAAAGATTTTTTCCTTCTCTACAAAAGGAACAAAAATTTTACACTTGTTGGATATTCAGATGTTGATTTTGTAGGTGAAATTGATGATATAACATCCACTTCAAGTTATTTAACAAATATGGGTTCAACAGCAGTATCTTAGAATTGTAAAAAGAAGACGACAATTGTCAATTCTTCAACAGAGGCAAAGTACATATCAGTTTGGGAAGCAGCATGTGATATTGTATGACTAAGTAGAATTTTACAAGATCTTGGTGAAACTCATAAATCACCAACTACCTTATTGATCGACAGTCAATCAACAATAAAGATGTCCAAGAATCTGGTATTTCATTTAAATACTAAACATATCAACACCAAGTACCACTTCATCAGATTGCTCATCATCAAAGACATCATCAAGCCTCAATTATTTTCGTTTGAAGATCAAACTTCAGATATTTTTACCAAACCTCTTGGTAGAATAAAGTTCACTAAGTTCAGAGATGAACTTGGTCTTTGTAAAAATGCACTTCTAGATTAAAGGGGGGATTGTTAGCCTCATAATCCTAAAGTTCTATAGTCTAAGTATTTTCTAGTATAAATGTTTTTAGAAATTAAATTATTCTAGTTTGTTAGGATAAGGAAACCTAGCTTCTATGTAAAGGACACCTATCATACTCGTGATTATGTGATTGGTTGTTCTCCTAGTTTTTAGTTTAGAGTTGAACTATATAAACTAGTTGCTTCTTCAAGTGAGGTTAAAAAGTAGATTATAAATTCTCACGTCATATTGTAATCACTTTTTCCTTATTGATAAAATTAAGTGTCTAAAAACACTTTTTCAACAATATTATAAAATTTATATTTCTATATATTAAAAATTAACATTTTTTTAATAAAATAGAAAAATTTGTGATTTTTATAATATTAAAAAAATAAAGATTAAAAATCATTTTCTTAAATATACCAACAATATATTTTAATTTCAAAATGTTTGTAGTACTACAAAAAAAATTTACAATTTAACTTTAAAAATTATGAAAACTTAGGAGAACTTATCTATAATCTTTTCATCCTAAAATAAAATAATTAGTTCCTTATCATTTTTATTAAGGTTTGACCAACTCAAATTAATCTCAAAAGATAATAACAATTATCATCATCTTTATTGCATTTAATGTTATATTATTAAATACATTCAAAATAAGACACTCGCCCTAACTCATTAATAAATTAATTAAATTTATCTGAAGGATATTATAAATTAAATTTAAATCTTTATCAACTAGATATTACAAAAGAATTTTTTTCTTATTTTTATTTTATTATTTTCAAAAATATATTTAATAAAATATAAAATAAAATATATATTGGTATTTCACATATAATATAGAAAATTGTATTCAATTTATTAAAAATTGGCATTTTGGTATTTAACATATAATATAGAAAATTGTATTCCATTTATTAAAAATTGACATTTAAAATTATGTAAGATAAAAAAAATTGTCATTTTTTAATATAAAGAGATATTAAAAATATTTTTTTCTAACAATATATTTTTTTCTATGGAAAAAAGTCAATTAATTTTTATCAAAGATAACAAAATTATGTGACTAAGTATGCTCAATAAAAACTATCTTGCTTAGAAGCAATTATGTAGGTAGTTATGTGTCACCCCCCCCCAAAAAAAAAAAAAAAAAATTCATCACATGTGCTCTATATAAATATACAAATAGATCCCCAAATGGTGTCCAAAAAATTTACAAGTGATTAGATCATTACAACAAAATCATTTATTCAAAATATTTGATATAATGAAGAAACTAAAACCATTGTTCATGAAAATAAGAAGTTTTCCTTGATGGGACTCAAGGATTTCCCATGACCCTTATGGCAACCCCAAGCCTCCTTTGGACAACCTATCCAGTTCAAATTTTTGGTCCCTATAAAAATGTGCAAAGGATATGTGAGTGAATGTTGATTGAAATTCTTGATGTCCCAAAATAATGGCTGAAGTAAAAAAATTCTCAAAGCAAAGTCTCATTTCATCCATTAAATGACTAAGAGGTAATTGTCTATAATTTGAATACATGTGACCTATTTTCCTAAATCTATAATGAGAACCAACTTAAGAGTCATAATCTCATTGAAATTTTTTGTGGCTTGGCTGATTCTATCTCTAAAGGAGATAGTATGATTTGGAGAGAGGAAAACAGTTCCCCTAACCCCTACCTTGAATGGGTTGCATTAAGAGGCTCCATCAAATTAAGCCCACGGAAATGTTTCATTGATATGGATATTTGATACTTGGATACAAGGAGGAGAAGAGGAGGATCGAGGAAAATTGCTAAGAATGTTGAGGATTTGAGTGGCACACTTGAGGGGCAGGGTATCTTTACCCTCAAATAGTTTTTCATTTATAGACAACCAGATTCCCAAGGCCAATGTGTGGGGTAGAGGTTTTTTTTTGTGTGGACTTGTTTCGATACCAATTCCTTGTGGATTCTTCTATGGAGTCCCATTACCATATATTGTGAAATCTAGTTAGGCCTTTGATTTTTTTCTAGACTTCTTTCAAAAATGGGAATGAAATAATGAGATGGGTGTTGGTTTCAAGGTATACTTCACAAAGGAATCGCATACTTGGTGATCTAGATTATTTTCGGCAGGAAATGAGAGC
The DNA here is from genome assembly GCA_032191745.1 of Picea mariana. Lineage (NCBI taxonomy): Eukaryota > Viridiplantae > Streptophyta > Pinopsida > Pinales > Pinaceae > Picea > Picea mariana. The sequence continues at coordinate 13,032 of JASDQU010360390.1, read as the reverse complement.
AGAGATATAATAAATAAATGCACAGAGATATCACAGATATTCAATAATATAACAGAAATGTATCCGAGATGCAACCATAAACACAGATATACAGTAATACATGATTTCTATTAATGAAAGAAATGTACAGAGACTATAAAAATACAAAGTGAAAGGCTCGCTAGAATGGTGGCAACTTATCTCTGAGAAGAGATGTGACAGTTACTCGCATTCGCAAGAAGATGATTACAATGAGGCTCTAAAGGCCTTTTTACAATAAACAAGAATGCCAAAAACCTAGACATCCAAAAACCTAACCCTAGGAGATGAAGTGCCAAAATTCATGTGGGCCCCATTTGGGTAAGTTAGTACAACAACTTCCCGGGGTCGTAACTTTTTCATACGATATTCATTTTAGGCGTATGATAGCCAGAAAAACCTTCATTTAGGCCCTCAAAATGGCCCCGAAAGTTAAAACTGCTAAAAATAGTAAATTGCCAGAAAACTATTTTGAGCCAGTTGGAAAAGGTGGGTGGTCACTGATATCCACCTGGATCAATCCTACCTCCTTAGGAAGAAATGTTCTCCATTACGTTGAGTGTCCGGGGTAGAGGAAAAAACATTTGTTGAATCTAAATCTTGGTGAGTTGCTTGCCTTGCTGGAGACGTCGCACTTCTCGATTTGTGGAAGGCTATCATGAGCATGTGGCTAGAAGGGTTGGAACTTTTTGACCAGTCTGGATACATGAGATTCTTTTGTGCAGGAGGAATATTTATACTTTGCTACAATATTTTCAACCTACTTCTGTTGGATAGAAGGTGCTTGGGCCAAGGCTGTAGTGGTTGTAGTATCCTTTTGTTCACCTTTTGAATAGATTGTGAAGAAGCTGAATTTTGTAGTATGAGATACTACCTTGCGACACTTTTTAGGTGGGACAGTATTCGGAACTACCTCTGGTATTCTGTAGAGATAACCCCCCAGAGAAACAATGACACTCTGGGGTCGAGACTCATAAACAACATAGCGCTTCCACATATATGGTTGGCCCAAGAGAACATCACAGACATCCAGTGGGGAAACATCACATAATACCTCATCCTTGAAGGGCTGGATGTTGTATGACAATTGACACTATTGCCTGACACAAAGATCTCGGCCTTGGTGAAGCCACCCGATGTTGTATGGTTTCGGGTGTGGTGTTGTCGACAATCCCAACTGTTTGACAACCTCTGTTGAGATGAGTTTCTTCTGGCTTCCTATATCAATAATAAAATGCAATGGGGTCCCCTTCACCCACATCTGTGGATGAAAAAGGCGCTCCCCATCTTCAGGATCTGTTGGTTCTTTTGGTTGAATTGTTGTGGTCATGACAATAGTAGTGGGGTCTGCATCGATGATCTATCTTTTACTATTATTTTCATAATCATATTTTGAATCAGGGTTTGGCTCCTTGTCTTTGATCTTGACCACCAATGACTGTTTTGAGCGACATTCATCGGTGTTGTGCCAGGGGATTTTGTGGAAATTGCACCATTTTCTGGTGTCCTTCTTTGTCTTCCCACGACCCTTCTTTTCCTATGGCTTGGACTAGTTTTTGAGAGACTATTTCTTAGAGTCATCTTTTTCATACTTTGGTTGTTGCGGATTTGCAGACCCGAACTCTCGTTTGTTCTGGTGCTTAAATTTCTACTCGATTTTAACAACATATCGATAAGCAGCACCGAGTGATGAGATGTCCAGAAAATCCATTTCAATTTGGATGTATCTATGTAGAGCCCCACGGTATTTCAGAACCAAATGTTGTTTGGAGTCTTTGATACCCAGCTTGGTGCGCAAGGTATGGAAGGTACTGGTGAACTTTGGAACTGCTTGGCCCCTCTCTTTCCACAATGTGGTCCATCTCATGTACTTGTCCTCATAGTTGCCAATAGGGTAATATTGTTCCTTTACCGCATCCACAAAATAATACCAAGTGGGCTTAGCCCCATATATTCCAGACTCCTCTGTGGAAATTTTCTCCAAGTAAGTTTCCCACCAATGTTTGACATGGGGGAGAAATTTAAGGAGTGCGAAGGTGATCTTTTCTCTGTCAAAAAAATTATGAACATATCAATAACCTTCTAACATATTTAACCATTTGTCTAGGGCATCCACATCTATCTGACCTTCAAATACAAGAATATCAAAATTAACTTGTACCTTGAAAGGATAGGTGCTTCCAAAGTGGTTGTTTGATGAAGATGTGCCTGTTGCGATCGGAAGACGTTGAAGGATGTGGGAAAAATTCTCCATCATTTCATCCCTTTGTCACGTGAGAGCTTTCTCAAGCAACAGATTTATAGGATCCTCTGCTCCGTCGTTTTTCTTTCTTCTGCCATGGAGGCTTTCTTGGGCGTGCCAGAGCAATTGTCTTCAAGAGAGAAAATTTAGAGACCCAACTTGCTATACTCGGACATCATTGGGGACATGCACTAAAAAATGATCAAGAGCAGCCTGCTATAATATGACTAAACCGGATTATTTTCGGCATGAAATGAGAGCGGAGATACAATAAAGAAATGCATAGAGATATCATAGATATTCAATAATATAACATAAATGTATCAGAGAAGCAACCATAAACACAGATATACAGTGATACATGATTTCTATTAATGAAATAAATATACAAAGACTATAAAAATATAGAGTGAAAGACTCGCTAGAATGGTGGCAACTTATCTCTGAGAAGAGTTGTGATGGCTACTCGCATTCACAAGAAGATGATTACAAT